>JAPFQT010000527.1:0-80683 GCA_027627225.1 Congeria kusceri
TGTGATGCTCAGTTTATGTTTACATGTCTAAGCTTTACGTACGTGTGATGCTCAGTTTATGTTTAAACGTCTAAGCTTTACGTACGTGTGATGCTCAGTTTATGTTTACATGTCTAAGCTTTACGTACGTGTGATGCTCAGTTTATGTTTACATGTCTAAGCTTTACGTACGTGTGATGCTCAGTTTATGTTTAAACGTCTAAGCTTAAGTACGTGTGACGCTCAGTTTATGTTTAAAAGTCTAATCTAACGTACGTGTGATGCTCAGTTTATGTTTAAAAGTCTAAGCATACGTACGATGCTAACAACTCTTGAACTCATTTCCAAATAGAGGTATTGTATCAGCTAACATAGCATTGCAATGACAATGGTTAATGAGAGATCTACGTACTGTTAATATAATACGGGTAAACGAAGAACATTGAATATGTAAACGTTTGGTGCTGGCACATTAAATTGCACCATTAGAAGTTGTTTCTGTTTTCTATGATTGAGGCGTGTCGTGGGAAACCCGAGCTTAATGCATGTGCGTAAAGTGTCGTTCCGGATTAGCCTGTGCAGTCAGCACAGGCCAATCCAGACGGCACTTTTCGATTTTATTGTATTATCTGTTTCAAGGAAGTGTCTTCTAAACATAAATCCACTGTAGGCGGAAAGTGCCGTCCTGGATTAGCCTGTGCGGACACTTTACGCACTTGCATTAAGCCCGGTTTTATTATCAATTATATTCTCTATACATTGGATGTGAGGATTATATTTGTTTTACGATAAATGTTCACGTTAGATTTCTTCTATAAATTTAATTATCTGGACCTAAGCATACTTGTACTGATAATTTTGCATGAGAAATAGATTAACGAAAGTTCAAGATGCAGCTCACAAGGTGACTCACTCGCCAAGGATAACGTTTATGTCGTACCCTTTGGGTCAAAAGTACATATCTGCACGGCAGCTAAATATAGATGTAACCGTTGTTATAAAATTGTAGACGCAGTTACAAGTTTATGACTGCAGTCATACATTTGTAATAGCAGTTACATTTACAAATATAAATGCAGTTACAATTAATACCGAAATTAGAAAAATATGACAGTAGTCATAAAATTATAACTGCAGTTACACTTTTTTCCGATTCATTTATTTATAAAATATGTATATTTAAATTGTTTTTATAATTAAAAAATCATATTTAAATAAATAAATGCAATTTTGACAAAACAGGCATTATATAAGAATTGATTCAGTTCGCCAAACAGACTTAGAGCTTACGTTTAGCCTTTGGTGAGAAAAATGTAACCGCGGTTATAATTGTATGACTGTTGGTATAAATTATTTCTGCAGTTATATTTGTAAATGTAACCGCCGTTACAAATTTATAACTGCAGTCATAAAATTATAACTGCGGTTAAAATTTTATAACAACAGTTACATCTATATTTAGCTAGCAGGCTAATATGTACTTTTGACCCAAAGGGTACGACATAAACGTTTATATTATCAATAAAATGCTGTAACAAGGCACAGCTTTCTCATGTGAATAAGCAGATTGTCTATGTTTGTGTGGTTTCTCCCGTGTATGCCATATCAAATAAGGTCACGCGGATGAAGTTATTATCATGTCCTATTGGCGGTACGGATCTCTTCTGATTAACCCTTGCACAAGGATAGCCAATCGTGATACATCGACTATCTCCGGAATGCTTCGTAAGATAGATATCGTGTCTATCAGGGTGCCATCTTGGCTTGATACACCCAACGCGTGATTCGCCTGTGTTATGGGCTATACACGACGCGCGTTCAAATAGCACCACATTTCATGCCGAAACGATGATAACAGAAGAAAAGTAGATGTATATTTTATAGGCATCTTGACTTATTATCCAAAAGGCTTACTATGCAAATATAATTTCAAGACATAATTATCCGGTATCGAAACTGATTCTAGTGTTAACGAACTATGCAAATTGATAGCGAAACTAGACTTAATAGTGAACAAGATTTTAAGTTGATTTATACTGATAAAACAATGCTTTGAGGAAGAATCAAATAAAGATAACGAACATATCTATACAATACGGACTTCCATTGCGTTTTACTACTAGCTTAGGAAAAGGTCTTATTTGTCAGGTAAAATTATTGTTTTAATAATTGATTTTTATTTTTTGTTATGTTGTTGATGTTATTATCATAAAGTAGTATGATATTCTTCAGTATATCCAGTTCGTAATTTGTATACAATAATTAAATGTATTATTATTATTATTATTATTTTTGTTACTATTATTATATCATGTGTTTCATTGTTTTTCCTAACTTTTATCTAATGCCCATTGTTTTTGATTAGTACTTTACCATGATTTAATCTGATTATAGTGTTTTTGCAGCATTACTATTATTACTTAAGCTATGAACAGTTGGCATAATTTGTGTTAACTAGTACAACTAATTTAAGTCTGAATAGCATTATACTGTTTGTTAATGTTTACATTTACATCGCATGCTGAATTACAAAATGTTCCTTACAATTTAGTCACAGATCTCTTTTTTACAGGTGAACTGAATTTTGCAAGTCTGTGATTAATATGGTCATTTCCACGAGAATACCAAACCTGGCTGTGACTTATATCCCTACAAGAGCTCAATGAGAAACTTCAGTTTAGAAACTCGACTTGATTGTAAATAATCTGGCGGACAACCAAGTATTATCCAAGGATATAATGAAATACTGCCAGTTTTATATAAATATGACTATGATACAGTGATAAAGTGCTAACTGAAATGAAAGGGACATAGGTTGAATTTACCATCATGTACTGTGACAATTTTAAGCTGTTTTCAGCTTCTGTGTCCTGGACGTGCAATACCGTAATGATGTATTTGAAACACATATATTTTATAACTGGTTATACATTATATAGCGTTGAATAATGCTTTGATATATTTCCCATGTAAAATGTATATTATAATATTAATATAATATTTATATAAAACAAAAACAAATTAATGTAACCGTTATTATAACAAATGCGATATAGGAAATTAGAATATTTTCAAAACACATAATCACAAACAAAGAAATAAAGCTATTTTTATGTGCCTGAACTGTGACAATATGACAATGTTGAAATGTATGGACACATCCAGCAGCTACATTTGGAATTAATGAAATCAGAAACCTAGCATTATTTCTACAAGCCAGTAAACAACCCAAACAGGACATTTCCTTAATGTGATAGTACTCAGTATATATTGCCAGTAGAAACACACGAAACAGGCCTTTTGAAACAAGCTTACCAATTATACTGTATTTAGTGATGTATCTGCAATTATGAACTTTGAAGAAAGCAGTATGCATCTATATAGTGTAATGAAATGGTAATAAAGTGAGTCACCTTATTTGTTGTAATTGTTACCATTTAATTATTTATAATAATTATAACCATTTAATATCAATTTTCTCCTGAAATCAAACATGAAAGTGACATTTACACAAATAATGACATATAATAATATGTACTCTTCTGGTTTATTTAACTATATTTTTGTATGCATTTATATGCTCAATGCTTATAAACAAAATTAAGTAGTATGATTCTTTTGTTTTGTGGTACGATGTGTAAATTAATTCCCAAACTGGATTGACATAATTACTGTCAGTTTAATACATGGTCAGTGGGGATAAATGATCGTATTGATCTTCTGGTATTTTTTCAGCATTTCCTTGCGCTCCAATATTGTTGTTTGTTTTTTCAAATAAAAAAAAAATGAGTATTATAAAAATATTATATTCTAGTGCTTTTGAAGTTGGCCTATTGAAAGCAAGTGGATCAAAATGATGCAAGGCACATGACTTGCTTGAGTCTAAAATGAGAAAATTGCAAATTGCTTGCATCAGAAAGCAGGATTCTGCATCAGTTGAGATCCCTATCTAATACTGGGTGTCCATAATAGTATTAAAGTGAGTGGATTTCTTATAATACATTTGATCAATGTTTTCAGGAGCATTTGTTAATATCATAAAGCAAATCCAAAAAGTCATATTTTATATGAGCTTATTTACAATACACAATTTCATGCCGAAATTGCAGGTTTATTTTATATTTAAAATATGGTGGACACATGATAAATAAGTAAGGATACAACTTTTATATTACAGATTCATCAATCAGTGTATTTGACAAAAGCAAAATTTGATAGTGTAGCCTGCATTTAAGAAAAGGAAAGCAAAATAACAGTTACGCATTCTGCATAATTTTTTTTTCCTGTGGACTAGTTACATTCCGATCAAGGGGTGGTGAGTGAATTATGTCAAATGCACCATAACTATGAAACACTAGTATGTATGTTTCAGTGTTCCACAGAAATGATGCTGAAGATATCTTAGCACATTTCCAAACTCCAGTTGGCCTCAAATTAAGCTGAATATAACATTATTCCACAGCCGAATGGCATGTCATATTATTAACCGTACTGTTATTATCTCCGATCACTTTATTTTAAATAATTCCAAAGAATTTTCAACATTTTCGTGTGCATTTGTTGATCGGAATTTCAATATTGTTAGTATCGCATGTGTACCCAGAGAGAAGGATAGCAAACTTGTTAACGTTACTCAAAGACACCAAGTACTCGTTTAACCGAGGATACGTTTTGTTTGCTAAGTTAGAAAACTGCCACGGATGCAATTAAATTTCATCATTGCTTAAAGCTTGTCGTTAATGTATATAGATGTGTATACGCCAGTGCTCCAGCCAGAATTTAAAAAGGGGAGGGTGCTAATTCCTAAAAAGGGCACTTTATGCGCGCTCTTATTTTTGCAAGATGATATATCAACATATATGTATACAAAACACCCACACAAATAAGTTATATATTATTTTTTTTACAAATTATTATATTTTTGCTTACTTTTTGCTTATTTTTTCATGAATATATACTTTACATTTACCTTGTATAATTATAGTAATGTATATGTACTAATAAAATATATATAACTTAGTTTTCATTTAATGTATGAAGCATAAAACATGGTTTAATTTAATATTTTTTGTTATACAACATACTTTCATATTTTTCCGTTCAATTTATTTTTTTTATTTTTTTTAAAGGAACTTCAAATGTATGTTTTTAAAATATCTGTAAGAATTACACCCAAATTTAAGCATTAGCATTTGAATCTAACAGTTTTAACTGTAGTCTCTAGCTAGCATAAATAAAATCAAATGCATTGATTTAAATTGATCTTCATCACGTGTTTTTGTTATGACGGCAGGAATTTGATTAGAGCTATGCTCGAAACCAGTCAAATCGCGGAGGTTGATTTTCTATATGTAAACATGCGTCCGCAATTTAACGTCCGAAAATATGGGTTTACGATCATTTCGTAACACAACCATTTTGTAACCATTCATTTTCGGTTATTTCGTAAACATCGATCGGTCATTTCGTAACCATGTCGGTCAATTCGTAACCATTTAAGTCGGTTGTCAGTATCGATCGATATAATATTGAATTAAAAGTGTATGTCGGGTGCCTAAATAATTTAAAAATGGAATAAGATGTGGCCAGCGACTAAATTTAGTCGACTAATTCTTAATAATAAATAAACGTTGAGATAACACAAAAATGCCAATATTTCAGGAATATGTTTTAAATGATACTTCAGCAACATAAACAGAAATTAGTATGCTTTGTAATTTCGAAAACTTGTGTCAGCTATAATAGATATCGTTTACAATTCAGTATTACAGAGATATGAGTATTATTATTCAAATCAGAATTTCATAGATTTTAAACGTATAAAAAATGTGTCATTTTATTTGATCATCTATCTTCACTGAATATTAAGAAATATTTAATAAAAAAGGAGCTCGTTGTTTGTACTAATATTGATGTGTATTAAACACATGTTTTAAGCGTTCATGCACAACCAGAATTGTTTTTGATCTTTTATAGTGTCTTACGAAATATTGATTGTTATGGTGTATATTTTAAATAAACAGTACATCAATAGTGTTTGCAATGTTTCACATCTTACACCTATAAAAATGATTGACTCTTTTTTTAATTTTTCTTACAGAAAGTCGAATACCCTTATCATTTAAATTAAGGGAATGCAAAAACATTTGAAGTACAAAAATATCTGTGGGCTGAATAATGTTTTAAAACTGGACTTGTCCAACTTATGCAGTGATTGAAATTAGCACAATATAAACAATTAAATGGGTGAAACCTGTTAAAACAATACATGTTTACACCGTTAGATGACTGCTAGACAGGCTCCTTTGTAACTAAGTTGACACATACAAAATACAAACAGGTGACCTGTCAAGGTTGAAAATAACACAGTTATAAAAGAAACTATCGAAATTCATTTAATGTGAACAGGTTTGAGTAAAAATGTTTGGAAAAAACTGTAGGAATTACAATTTTATTAAATACAGGGACGATTTCAGGCCCGGGCTTTTGGGCTGCAGCCCCCCAGCTGAGCTAGTGACTGTTTGCTCACTAACACTTAACAAAGTGCTGCTGAGTGACTGTTTGCTCACTAACACTCAACAAAGTGCTGCTGAGTGACTGTTTGCTCACTAACACTCAACAAAGTGCTGCAGAGTGACTGTTTGCTCACTAACACTCAACAAAGTGCTTCTGAGTGACTGTTTTCTCACTAACACTCAAAAAAGTGCTGCAGAGTGACTGTTTGCTCACTAACACTCAACAAAGTGCTGCAGAGTGACTGTTTGCTCACTAACACTCAACAAAGTGCTGCTGAGTGGCCGTTAGCTCACTAACATTCAACAAAGTGCTGCTGAGTGACTGTTAGCTCACTAACAGTCAACAAAGTGCTGCTGAGTGACTGTTTGCTCACTAACACTCAACAAAGTGCTGCTGAGTGACTGTTTGCTCACTAACACTCAACAACGTACTGCTGAGTGATTGTTTGCTGACTAAGTTCATGATTATAGTCCTTTCATTTCTATGTTACACTTTTAAATAGCCAGGCAGATTTTAATTTAAAAAAAGGTGGCCAATAAAGATATTTCACTAGGTTCAGTTTCAGTAACATATCACTTTTGTTTTCTTTGAAAAATATTACTATGCTCAGTGTAGCATGGGGCTCAGACATTAGTTTATATATATTTTCAAAGTGGACACCACATCCAATATAACCGAGATTGTGATTTTATAATCTCAAAATTATCATTCTAACATGACACGTGCAGAGATTTCTATAGACAAAGAACAAAATTCACTGTTGTTAAACGACAAATAAACAACCCGAAAACATAGTTCCGAAACTGTAAAATATAGCTTGCCGTGTAATTGCATAAAATGCTGTCAGGTCATGTTAGAATCAAAATAATTTTCTTATTATCATTGTTCATCGCCTAATATACACCAATTCGTTGTTTATTAGCCGATAAATCACTTTAAATCAAAAATTATTTCTTAAATGAATTCTTTGTATTTACTGACTATATGGCAAATTCCCAACCGTAATGGACAATGTAGTAGTGCCGTTACCCTTGTGCTAGAATAGATGCCATACAATGCCTAAAGTTCTAATTACCCAAAACGGAAGTCACATCCTCAGGGTTAGATAATAAGCGCATATGGATTAGTGCATGATGCATAGACTTTGTAAAATACAGTTTAAATGATATGTTTTGGTATCAATGTGAAGGTATATATGTAAGAAATAAGAAAAAAAAGTTTTGGGCACTACTTTGTATTAGTGGTTCCCAGCTTCATAACTTTTGGCCCATGTATTCATGCACAAAATGTCAGCCCCCATACCTGTCAAAACCGGTGCGTTTATTCTAAGGTAAATATTTTGAGTTACAACGCATATGCATTTTTGACATGCTGTTGTTTCAAAAGGTTATGGACTTAACTTTCCAACAATGTATAGTGATATAATGGAAAGAAGCTTGGTCATGGTGAAAAATGATGTAAAACTTTGAATATTTTGTATGAAGCAAAGAAGGAATTTATTTGCGCATGCGTAACCTTAAAGAACTGGCAGTTCACATACTAGAAATATTTCTGGGAAAGTATGAGAATGTATAAAGTGTAATCCCTCCTTTCTACATGTGTTCCAACCAAAATTTTTTATTCTTCCTATGTTCTTATTGTAGCCTCGTTATTTTTGCTTGGGTGCACTGTTTTTGAACTTATTTCTAGGCATCAACAGTAGCCAGGAGAATATGTTCCACTTATAAATAGAATAAAAATACCAATGCCAAAAAAATATTTTCAAATATCATAGATGTTTTACGTAAAATCTTAAGACAAATATACTTTAATTTATAAAGTATTACATTACGTTATTATTTAAAAAAACAACAACATCATTCTCTGTCAAAATAAGCCCGCTGGCACGAATTCTCTCCGCTCCAAGATTGGCCCAAGATTGATAGTGCTTGTTTTCTTTTCAGCATAACGTCATTTTTGTTGACCGACCCGGCTACCTTCCCTCAAATTTCACGACATTACCTCAAAAATTCAAAGAGCTTGGATACACTACACATATTGTTGGAAAGTATGGAGTAAAACGTTTTAGCCCTGCATGCACATTTGCACTTTGGATCGTCTTGCCTTTCCGTGCTGAAAATTCATGTTAAATTTGCGCAATAACAAATGTTGAGTGTATATATACCAACTCCTTGACACCGTTGCACAAGTATGAGTATGGCTGCATGGCTATTTACTTTATATAATATATTACTATGGCAAATTGCCAATCTCGTATATTTTTCTACATATTTTAAAACATTGCATCCCTCAATATGTCTCTTATGCCAACAACGTTTGCGACATTTTTCCGTTATATATTCATTTAATGTGGCTTCTTCACAGATTTTCGTATTTTTGACGTCATAAAATGTTTTATTTGGAAATCATTATGGTGTCAGGGGTGGAATTCGCTCCTTTATTATATATGATATTGATGTTGTTTTATTACTTTTTTTAAATCGGCAATTGTCAAATGACCATTGTGTGAACAGGTCCTTTTAACCAGTCTGTGTCAGTCTGTGCCGTCTAGTATAGCATTAGTACCGTTTCTCATTACGTGTTCCGTATTAAACTTGAAGCAACGTTTTTTTAAGCACATTATTTACTAGTATTTAATTCTCGTGTAAGTCAATTGTACAATTTAAGGGACTAACAAATGAATGTATCCAGTTTCATTCTGTAATTGCCATGATTAGTTTATCAAAGACACGTATTCGTTGTCTCTCTTAACTAACAGTAAGATGTGATTACTAATACATAATAATTAATATGAAATAAATCTTGTTATTATTTAGACGTCAAATAATAATACCATAATGTAAGCGTAATAATGTGAATGTTTAGTTCCATTCAATAATGATCCCCTATCCAGTTCACATATCTTGTGCCATTGCCAACGTTCGCCACATGTTAACGCCGCTGTCACTGCATTACAGTTGGCACCTGGGCTTCTGCAACTGGAAGTAAACGCCCAGGTACCGCGGGTTCGACTCCTTAATTGGTTACTAGTGCGGGGCTGAGGACTACTACGAACACACGACAGGTGAGGGCGGAGCAAAGTAGAATGTGTTAATGTCACGCGGTTATTGAGGTGGCGCTGTAGCATTTTTTATATTAGCGAGTTATATTGTGCATAATTATGGTCATTTGATAAACCAGCTATTCATTCTGCTTCGCTATTCAAAAATAACGTGGTTTCGGAAGTTTCGAGATACATTTTGATTATTGCTTTCAGACGGTTGCTATGATTTTAGATTCAACACGACAGTATATCATCCATCGAAAGGATAATATTCTGCAGTAAGACTTTTTTCAATCACGGATGTGTCCATTTCAGTTTCAATACCAAGTCCCTATTAAATAATGTAAAGTATCACGTGGTGGTAATGTAAATAAAAAAACGCACATGACATGCAAAACTACATAATCAGTACAAAAATATTAAGTATAAATGTAAATATAAGACTGACACATTGAACCTTTTCAATACATTATATATTCAAATATTCGACCGCGAAACCATCCAAAGTTTGAATTAAATCGGATAACCCTTTTTCAGCACGTCATCGCGTCACGTGCCATTGACGTCATCAACGCCGTTGACCCGGAGACGCAGCCATTATATCTCTACCTCCCGTTCCAGTCCGTTCATGAGCCCCTTCAGGTCAGTTAGGTATCCTCAAAGGGTCGGGTTATGAAAAAATGAAAGTTTACATATGCATAAACGAAATACACTGACTGATCAAAGAAAACAGAATGGTCATTTTGTGTTTGTACATTCACTTTTGATACGTTGATACACCGTCTTATTTAGGCAAACATGTGTCAAGTCATTGAAAAATCCCTCCATCCATGGTCAATTTATAGTCCTTTAAAGTGCCAATTGTGACCTTTGACCTATATGAGTGACCTTGACGTTGGACAGACACGCCGTCGCATTAAAGGTAAACATTTATGTTAAGCTCGTACCTGTTAATTTAAAATACCTCATGGCCAAATGATAGCCCGATCAAGCAAAGAGTGACGAAATGTCGGAACTACAGAATGACGGACGGACAAAGCGGCGACTATATGCCCCTAAAAGTTATACAAGTTATTGGTATTTCTTAGGCAAAATTTATTATGTGTCATCAGTCCCGAATTTACGGATTTACGGAAGTGTGAGTATGATTTTACCTGGAGTATTTGCCATACTGCACACAACTCTGCAGTTAATTATTTAAATTAAAGGCCTATTAGTTAATTAATTTTTCTACATTTATGTACATGCATTTCCTTTAGGTTTCTGAGAGCTATGAGCATAGTTACGCTAACATTTCAACCAAGAGTCGAAGAACATATTGAGGTAAGTAGTGGATAAAACTAATGTATTTGCACATATATGTTTAACAATTTTAAACAATATCAATGGAGCATAAATTATTCGCAACAATAAGCCAGTAGTAACTTTGTCGTTCAAGCTTTCATACTCGGAACTCTACTACATGTTCGCTATGTTCGCTCTACAGGCATGATATCCGCATTGGACTAAGTCGTTGGCAATGTCACATATGTGCTTCGCAGCCGGGGTTTCATGGACAACGCCTTGCTCGTATTCACGACCGATGTAAGCAAATTAAATACATGTACATTTTCATATCCCATTTTCATATGCACGTAGTATTGTGTTAGGTATTTTTGAATATAGCAAAATTACATATACTAGTAACATGGTAACTGTATACTGAAATATTTTAACGGAATTTATGAACATATTCAGTTTTCCACCACTATAATAAATAGGGACTTGTAGAGGTAAGACGTTACAGCGAATACTGTGATTTTAGCCCTATACCGAATTTTTAAAAAGTAATACGAAATTCGATCTACGGCATCTTAATAAGCGTTAATCTTAGTATTGTTTATTCCCCGATCTATGTTGTTGTTGTCATTGAAACAGAACGGCGGCCCCACCTATACAGCTGCTAACAACCTCCCGCTGCGGGGAGCCAAGATCCACCCTGTGGGAGGGCGGCACCAAGGGCGCGGCGTTCGTCTACAGCGACACCCTTCTACTGAAAACCGGATACACCAATGAAGAGTAAGAACTCGTGGGAAATAACATTGTGCACAAATATTTTTTCATACGACTGCATAATCTAGTTATAATGCGCAACATATGTGTGGCTTTTAATGACATTGTCAAAATCATTTTTCTTGACAGTATTGTACATGTATAGTTTATGTACATGATAAAGATCTAGAGCGATCTCTTCTTTTGATGTAACTGTTATCATACATATTGTTCTGCCGCCACCCTGCGTTAATGGCGGAGAATTGTTGGTAAAGTCGTGGAGCCAGATTTAATAAATAAATACACATAAAACAAAGAGTTGGTCCCAGTTCATTCTTTTATTCCAGTTCTTAAAAGTTCTTATTACATATATGGTATTAACGTCGGAAACAATACATAATAAAGGAGCACCAGTAACCACTGTATATGGGACGTCGTGGGTTTAAGGATGCGAGTTGCGAGTTTAAATCTTTATAAACAAATATCTGAAATGTATTTGTATAATAGTCTAAATCGTATATAGGTATGACGGCAGTAAGTCATGTCGTTATGGAGCTAATATTAACCTGGCTAGTCAGCTGCCTTCCTGGCATCACTGTTGTTAGTTTATTTGTTTAAGAGAGATTGACCGATGGAGCTTAAAAATTCGGAGTTTATATACAATGACGAGGTATTTTCCTAATGACGTCACGAGTTACGATGACGTGCGGATACCTCCAAAGATCGGCCGCCCCCGTATGTAACGAGCGTTACCGAATAATAGACATCGGCAACATCCGGATCGTTACGGAAAATAACTAAGTTATGAATAACAACGGAGCTCCAGAGATGGAGTCGGGTCAGTGTTAAGAGAGAAATATTTAATAAATGCATCGTGAATACCAATAATATCGATGGAGCACATATGGCATCCAATAGGGTATATTTCTCTCGTTACTCATATGCAATTTATAAAGGAACGGGATGTATCGACGCTGAAATCGGGATGTGGAATCTGGCTCCATTAATAGCATAATGTAAAAGCACGTGTTATACGAATACTCTAAATTAATAATCAAATATGTTCATAAGGTTATTCTTTGTGCATCGTATTGACACGACGAGGTGTGTGGTCTAACAATATATATTCAGTCTGGAATTGTTACTCAAATTAGTAAGGTTATAACGTTACAGAAGATGCATTACTATTATAGAATGATCCATGCAGTTGACTGGTTTCCAACACTACTGACGCTTGCCGGAGGAACACCTGGTATTTGTTTGTTATTGGATGAACGTTGATTGATTCCATGGTTCCTTAATATATTCAAATGTTTGGCTGTTTTGTTCGTTATAGGGTTAGTTGTATCATAATAATGCGGGCACAATGTAATATATAAAATATAGAAACGTACAACGAAAGTTTGCTTAAGGTATTCACACGCTTATGGTCATACTCACAAATGTGTTAAATTTTTTCCCCATCATAATCTACTATCAATATGACTCTGTATTTTAAAATTTAAGAACGTTTTACCGTGTAATAAAAAAGCATTTTTGTAATGTCATTCCCTTGGTAAAAAAAAATGCTCGAGCGGACATGATCTCATATTGGAAAAAGCCACAAACATGTTCATGTTTTATATTTTCAGCATATTTTAAACTTCATAACAGTTACATGGACATCTATAAGGTGAATAATAACGACTGTGTGATGTGTATATGAACAATATAAAGAAAAACAAAAAATTTACAATACCCCTATCGAAAATAAGGACAAAGTCACCTAACTTGAAAATGCGTGTCCATACTTTTAAGTCAGTTGTGATTATAAAGGTATACGCTATAGGTGAATTTAGCCCATTAAAATTATGTACATACATATGCAAATGAAATGCCAAAAAAGTATGAACTTTGACCGTCATATAACAGAAATATTTGCAACTAAACTATACAGGGGCAGGTTTTGAAAACCTACTACAGTAACGTGCCAAATGCTGTTTTTAGTACATATCACAACTGAACATGTCACAAAACTTCATAAATTCTAATATTCAGATGCCAATAACAGCTTGGTGACTTAAACTATTATTTTAGACAACTAAGATATATAAATAATGAACATTGTTATCATAATTAAATATTAGAGTCACTCGGAAAACAGTCGTCAAGAGAAAACTCTAATGGACACAAATGCCAACATACAGGACCATGACATCTAATAACTGAATTAATTATCCAACCATCTTTTAACCTAGTATTTACACAAAATCATACTGACATGCTTGTGTTGCAAAGAATAAAATCATTTAAAATTAATCCTGTAATAACATAGGTCAAGGTAAGCAAATTACTAACGGTAAAACACAAGAAGAACTGAAAAGTTTAAGTTTCTGTTGATCTAGCATATATATTTTTATGTAGTTTAAAATTACTTTTATTTCTATATATATACAATTAAAAAGACTATAAATTATCATAATTATACATAAAATATACAACTTTGTGATGTTAACAGCAATCGTATATTGACAAATAAGCAACATGTTACAGTACCCCATCTAAAACAAATTCTAACACTTTTATAAAATGTGCTTTCAACTTCAATTGAATTCTGGACTATTGTTCAAATGCTTCAAGTGTATTTGACCTCCAAAATTAATGTTATGGGTAATACAAATAAACAATTCAAAATTATAAACGTTTACCGTCTCTAACAGGAAAAATATATTGATCAATGAAGTATGAAGGGTGGTTTTGAGAATTTACAACAGTTATTTGTAAAATAATATTTATCAGACATATTTAAACTAACATTATCACAAACTCTAGTTTGTTCAAAGTTCTTACTTGTTTAAGTTGAAATAAATTATAAGTAGCTTCCATGTAATTTTGGCTTAGATTAAACACTGAAACACCTAACTTATTTGCTATTTAACTCGATAGTTACTCAAAGTGTATTAGCAACTTTAAAACAAACTGTTGTAATTGCAGGTTGTAGAATTGCAGAAAATATATTGTACATTTCTATACAATATATTTAGTTAATGTCTTTGAGTTAAATAATATGAATAATATTTAACCAATATTAAATAATAAATAACTATTTTATAGTTAAATGTGTTCATACAATAAAGCATGATGAAAACTTACTTAATTTTTTGCACGGTAACATGTAATTGCTGTCAAAGCAACATTTTCAAAAAGTATCAAGTATTAATGTACTAAAAGATTATACTTAAAAGTGTACATCAAAACTTTTGTCCATATGGGCACAATAATGCAGATCATTAAATTAAAAGTGTTCAATCCAAGAACAGAAGCACTGTAATCTTGATGATTGTTGTTGGAAATTCTTCTTATGCAATACAGTTTCCCGGACCTGTGTGTTCCTGTGAAAACTTGAACTGATGAACTGTTTTGTTGTTCTCAAAAGTCCATTGATGATTTGTCCAGAATAATTTATACATGTTGCCATTGATGTGACATCAGGGAACCTGAGCTCGGTAGCTGCGAATACAAAATTATTAAGTCAATATTGTATATGTACAAGTAAATAAAACATCCTTGTTAACTACATATACTGAGAACATTGCTCCATTTATTAGAATTTACAAGTCAAATTATATATCATTTTGTTCAAATGTGATTCAGTTAACACAACATTTATAGGAATCCGGTGCAATATGTACAGATCAAAAGACATGATTAATTAAAAAAGAATGAAATATTTTTCACTAGAAAATGAATGAGATCTGAATAATTAAAAAAATCATAGAATTGTATTAATTCACTTATTATTCATTTTCATATATTTAACAAATAAAGGAATTCCAAGTACACACATTGTCAAACAATCCTGTATGCCATGTGGTACAAATCAAGCCAGTCTTCTCTTCAATTCAACTCATAACATGGATTGTATGCCAAATTATGGTTTATGGTGTGACTTGCATTTATACAACACTATTCATGAGCCAACAGTCTATATTCTGGCACCGATGTCGCTAGTAACGCTGAAAGGAATACAATGTTCCACACATGTCATCGATACAAGTCCACGAGAGCATTGTTTGTGATGGTAGATTGTTTTCAGAAATAAAAACACTGTTGTGACGTATCCAGTATAGTACGGTAGCGTATCGGTAAGTATGGTTTTCTCCCTTTTCTCCCTGTTAGTGGGGGATACCCGCGAGTTCACGGGTCTCTTCCGTTCCAGACGTAGGCGAGGCAAGACGTGCTTTGAGGAGTAGTAAGTTTCCCAGTATTTACCATAGGATAAGGTTAAGGTTGCGTTACAGGAGGTTTACTTTATTGGCGACGAGGTTAATTTGGTTTGGCTGCGTACATTTAGAATTTAACAATTATATTTCACTTTTTCCAGAACTTTCCGGTTAGGTCCAGTAAATTTAGCGGGAGGGGAAATTGTGGGTTAAAATATACGGCATTCATTGTACGGCATTCAGTTATCGGGGATATTAGTCTGGCAACCTTGTGAAGGCCTGTAAATTAATTTAACAAATTAATTTTTCCAGTTTAGGCCAGAATTAGGTGGCTATTCTGTTTCTGCACAGAATTAAAGGAAGAGTGTTTGAAAATTGGGAAATATTAGGGAAGGTTAGTAAGCAGTGTCTTGTAGCCACGCTAGTGTTTCAAGCTGTGTCTTTTAGTCACGCTTGGTCCCTCTAGTATCTGGGGTAAATTGTTTAAGTAAAATAAATAAAGAAATAAAAGTTTTGTGTTTATTGGTTATTATTTATTGGTATCGGCCCTGCACTTGTTTATTAATAAAAATGCTTATCAACGTAAATACAGCGTCTGTTCAAGACTTGATGAAAATTCCGGGAATTGGTGAAAAACTGGCCAATCATATCATCCAGTTGCGTGCTGCGTATGGGGTGGTTAAAAAGGAAGTGTTTGATTTAACGTTGGGCAGCAAGCTGACACCGGAAGTGCTCAGTATGTTGGACTTTTCTGAGCCTGATCCCTTTAATTGGCTCGATTTTAGTGAGTCCCTGCCTTCACCAAAAGGCATCACACTTCAGGCGGCAGCATTTCCGGCGTATCCGCTGCTTCATGAGACATTACTGGTGTCTACGAAAACATCGGTGGTGTATACAGATTCAACGTGGGTCACCACAACAGCTCCCATAATGGCATCATGGGCAAAATCACCGCTAATTAGAGAATCTTGTCCTCCTCTATCCTTGACACCGGCTGCACACAGGGTACGACGTTACAGCCCAGTAAAGTTAGAACATGGTTCCGATAGTTCAAGAGCCAGCTCACTTTTGTGTTCCCCGGATCGTCCAGTAATGGTAAAGACCCGGGGGTCCAGTGAAAAGAAACCCGGGGTGCATGCTGAGTCCTCTGAACACGAATGCAGAACATTGAGAAAGCCTAGCTCTTATAGTGCTGGGCAACTCTCAAGGTCGGGTTCTTATGAGCGCCAGGTCAAGGAAAAGAGCAGGAGGTGGGATCTAAGCGACGCCGGACGACACAGGACATTTGCAACCGGAAGTACGCAGGCTGCAGGTGGTAGGCCTCATAGGTCACCATCATCAAGTAGGTCGCCGGGGGCCAAGACAACATCACTGTGGAGAAACGGGAAGAGCAAGGCAAGTGATGACGGTAGGCACCGGAAGTCGTTAACCGGAAGTAACCAAACTGCAGGTGGTAGGCCTTATAGGTCGCCATTCTCGAGTAGGTCGCCGGGGGCCAAGACAACATCACTGCGGGGAAACGGGAAGAACAAGGCAAGTGATGTCAGTAGGCACCGGAAGTCGGTAACCGGAAGTAACCGAACTGCAGGTGGTAGGCCTTATAGGTCGCCATCCTCGAGTAGGTCGCCAGAGGCAAGGTCAACTGCATTGCGAAGAAGCCGGAAGGGCCAGGTAAGTGGTGACGGTGGGCACCGGAAGTCGGCAACCGGAAGTAATCAGACTGCACGTGGTAGGCCTTATAGGTCGCCATCAGCAAGTAATTCTCCGGTATGCAGGTCAACATCATCGTGCAGAAACCGGAAGGGCAAGGCTAGTGATGATGGTGGGCACCGAAAGTCTGTAACCGGAAGCAATCGGACTGCAGGTGGTAGGCCTCATAGGTCCTCATCATCAAGTAGGTCGCCGGATGCCAGGTTAACAGCACCACGCAGGACAACCTCACACAAAAAGAAGACCGGAAGAAGACTGCATTCCCATCGTTCACCGTCGGGCTCCGAATCAGAGTCTAGATCTAGATCACGTGGGTCCAATCACAAATCTAAGACCCGTCGTAGGCACTCCTCTGACAGCAGCCGGTCCCAGAACCGTAGCTCGCGCAGACAGGGGGACCCACGTAGACACCCGAAGGCGCTGCGGTATGATGGGAAGGCAAGTTGGCTATCTTTTAAGCGGAAGTTTGATAGCTACCGAAAGGTTATGAAGTGGTCTGAAGAGGAATGCAAAGACTATCTGATCTGGAGTTTGGAGGGGAAGGCCCTTGACTTCTTCACCATTACAACCACAGATAATGACCGATACTCATTTCGTCGGTTAATGAAGTCATTGGAGTCTCGCTTCGGTACGAAAGAAGTGCTGGAGACATCGAAGGCCAAGTTCCGACAGGCTACGCAGGGGCAAGAGGAGTCGCTTGAAGATTGGGCGGATCGTGTGCTAACATTAGCTACACCAGCCTTTGTGGACCTTCCGGGGGATCATATGCGCCAGGAAGCTATTGCCAGGGTGGTTTGGACAAGGAGGCAGCCAAGCATGCCTGTTTGGAGAATCCCTCAAGCATGGAGGAAGCCCTAAACCTGGTGAAACAGCACCAATACATATCGCAGGCAGTAGATGGAAAAAATACCAGAAGGGGCCGGGAGGAACTTTCTGTTAATACAGTGCAGGCATCTTCACAAGCAAAGATGGAGGAGCTTATAGCGTCCGCTTTGAAGGAGTTTGCCCAGCAAATGCACCTTACCCCTCCTGAAGCAGTGTCGAAGGAAGGTCAATGTGGGGATCAACCAAAGAGGTTGGGACCATGTTACTTCTGTAAGAAGAAGGGTCACCTCAAAAGAGACTGTGTGGGGTACCAAGAATGGCTAAAGAAAAAGGAGGGCAAGCCAAAGGGTTTAAACGGCAGAGGGCTGGACGGGAAGACCACACGACCGGGCCCTCAACAGTGAAGACAAGTGGTCTACCACAGAGGTCTGTTGGGGTAGAAGCTACAGGTACGGCTGCTTTAGGCAGGGTCTGTGACTCGCCTAATACAGATCAAAAGCAACAGAATGGTGTGCTTGCCCAACCGGGCAACAGTCTTAGCACAGTAGGGGAACAGGAAATAGGGGGGTCTGAAACTTCAGTGACTATCTCTGATGGCAAAGCCGGTGGCTTCCCCAAATCGGAGGGAAGACAGGAAGAAGATGGGCCTAGTAAACAGGGAACCCAGTTAGGTACAGTTCAAGGTGATGGTACTCAGATTAATCAGTCCAGTGATCAGAGACCAAGTTCGGAAAAGTCTCAAGAGCCCATAAAGATATGCCAGGTGCGGGCGGGTTCTTCCATAGTGCGGATCAAGGTGGGCGACCTTGACCTCAATGCAAAGATTGACTCGGGTGCAGAGATTACGATCCTTTCATCAAGAATGTATGAGAAGCTAAAAAAGGCTCCCGCACAGATCCAAGATGTGGTTATGCAGATGGCTGATGCGGAAGCTGTCCTTAAAGGTTTCATAACAGCGCCTGTGAAGATGAAATTGGGCAACCGTTGCTTCAAAGAGAAGGTCTACGTAGCTCTCATAGGCGATGATATGCTATTGAGGCATGATATTTTGCATCATCTTGGGGTTTTGATGGACATGCAGTCAGACACGCTGATACTTGACGGTGAAAGAATCCCAATTACCACCAGTTTCAAAGATGGGAAGCCTGCAGTTGCTAGGGTAATGTTGAAAACTCGAGTAGTGGTGCCACCTAACTCGGTGGTACGTTTACCTTGCAAGTTAGATGCACCTATGGCTAGTGACTATTGCATTGAACCAGTGAGTGCCCTTAGGGTCCTTATGCCAAGGACAGTCAGTGCAGCAAACAATGACCCAGTAGTGTGTTTCATCAACATCAAGGACACTTGCGCAACGTTGAAGAAGAACACACTAATTGCGACTGCCTGTGAAGTGACAAGTTACCCGGAGGAGCTTTTTAAAGTCTCCGCAGTGAATGAGACCCAGCTAGGGGAGACTAGGACATGTTGTTCTAATCTCCCTGCGCCAGAGACAATTGGGAAACCAGACACAAGCATCCCAGAACATCTTAGAAGCCTTTATGAAGCGTCAATCAAGCACCTTGATGAAGAACAAAGCCAGCAGTTGCTCACGTGCTTGTGTGAATACCAGGACGTTTTTGCCCGTACCGATTTTGACTTAGGTACGTTTACTGAAATCGACCATAAAATCGACACGGGAGATGCGAAACCCATTAAACAGCGCATGAGAAGAACACCGGCTTGTTTTGCTAACGAGGAAGAAGAGCATCTTATTTAGATGTTAGAGGCGGGCGTCATTCAAGAGTCGGTATCAGATTGGGCGTCGTCACCAGTACTCATACGTAAAAGAGATGGTTCGGTCCGGTGGTGCATCGACTATCGGGCATTAAATGAGGTGACTGTTAAAGATACTTTTCCCCTGCCGCTCATTGAAGATTGCCTAGACACGTTGGCGGGAAACCTTTGGTTTTCCAAGTTGGATGCAAACTCCGCTTACTGGCAGGTTCTGGTCAATCCAGAAGACCGGAAGAAGACGGCGTTTGTAACCAAATACGGCTTGTTCGAACATGTTCGTATGGGGTTTGGAATGATCAATTCTCCTGCTACGTTCTCCCGTGTAATCAACCTGGTGCTCCGTGGTCTCACGTGGAAGACGGTACTCGCGTTCCTGGACGAGATCTTGGTCCTAGGTCAAGATTTTGAGGGACATTTGAAGAATTTGGTGGACACTTTTCGTCGGTTAAGACAGCATGGGTTGAAATTGAAACCCCGGAAGTGTATTCTCTTCCAGCCGGAAGTAGAGTTCTTGGGCCGAATAGTTAGCAGTAATCAGCTAAAGATGGCTTCAAAGGATATGCAGACCGTGGCTGAATGGCCCGTCCCAGCTTTATCGAAAGATGTGGAACGGTTCCTGGGATTGGCAAATTATCACCGGACGTTTATCCACCATTTTGCACATTTGGCCCAGCCATTGTATAATTTAACAGGAAAGAATAAATTTAAATGGCACCAGGAAGAACAAGAGGCGTTCGAAGAATTAAAGAAGGCACTAACTAATCCCCCAGTCCTGGGTCTTCCAAACAGTCAAGATCCTTTCATATTAGATACAGATGCTTCCGACACGGCAATTGGAGCTGAATTGATCCAGTTTCAGAAAGGGGAAGAAAGAGTTATTGCTTATAGCAGTTTCGCTTTAACCCCGGAACAACGCAGGTACTGTACGACTAGAAAGGAACTATTAAGCATTGTAAGATTTACTAGACATTTTCGGCACTATTTGCTGGGACGATTGTTTACAGTAAGAACAGACCATTCAAGCTTGACGTGGTTACTGAGGTTCAAAGATCCCCAAGGTCAGCTGGCGAGATGGATCGAAGAGCTATCTCAATACCACATGGTCATTCAACATCGACCGGGTGCGAAACATGGCAATGCAGATGCTCTATCCAGAAGGCCTGATGAACTTGTGCCATGTGCGGCTTATGTAGCAG
Source organism: Congeria kusceri (assembly GCA_027627225.1). Lineage (NCBI taxonomy): Eukaryota > Metazoa > Mollusca > Bivalvia > Myida > Dreissenidae > Congeria > Congeria kusceri. The sequence goes on from JAPFQT010000527.1 coordinate 21,276, forward strand.
GTATTCGGCTAGAGCACTTGCCGTGTGGGGGCTGCCATTACTGTCAACGTGCGGACGAACAATGGGGTTTCTTCACACAAGATGTGGATGATGCGGCAAACCTGTCCAGTTTTGCCATGAAACAGGGGGCAAGTGCGAGGGGGGAAACCGTGTCAGTTGGATGTTCGAGTCTCAGTGCGACATCAGACGATAATCTTACAGTGGAGAGCAGTGACCTAGGACTGAGTGAAGCACATTTCGATATCGTCACCGTGGGTAATGAGTGTGCCAAAGTGTGTAATGTAAGAGTGGTGCAGGAAGCTACTGCCGAAACGCCTACTTGTTGGGGTTTTACTTTCGAAGAACTGCAAGCGGAACAAAGCAAGGATAAAGATCTAAGTATAATTCGTGAGTGGCTGTTAACAGGGCAAGAGCCTGATGAAGGAATTATATTTCTCGTCAGTCCAGAAGCCAAGTACTACTGGGTGAATAAGGAACTGTTCCAGTTAGTGGACGGGGTTCTGTTCAAACGGAAGCTGGACAGCAAAGATCTTGAACTTGTGGTACCTAACAGCCTTCAAGAACAAGCACTGGTATGGCATCATGATATACCGTCGTCAGGGCATCAGGGGGTGGCCAGAACAAAAGCAAAGTTGAAGGAAAGGTTCTTTTGGGTCAGGTTGTCCAGGGATGTGGAATCGTTTGTGTTGACGTGTCCCGTGTGCAACAAGAACAAGAAAAACAAGCACTACGGGAGGGTTCCATTGACCATGTATCAGGCGGGAGCCCCGATGGAGAGAGTGCACATCGATTTTATAGGTCCTCTACCCAAGACAGAACGAGGGAACGAACATTGCCTGATGATGGTGGATCAATTCACGAAGTGGGTGGAATGCATACCATTGCCATCACAGAAAGCAGAGGTAACTGCACGGGCAGCAGTCGATGAGTTTTTCTCACGATTTGGGTTACCCCTCCAATTATTCTCGGATCAAGGGCGGAACTTCGAAAGTAAGCTGTTTGAGGCGTTGTGTAAAGCACTACATATCCATAAGGCAAGAACGACACCTTATAGGCCGTCTGCAAATGGACAAGTGGAACGCTTCAACAGGACGTTGATGGACGCGATCAGGTGTTTCTTAGGGAAATCTCAGAATAAATGGGATCTGCATGTTCAGCAGATAGCAGGAGCGCTTAGAGCATCGGTCAACCGAAGTACTGGTTTTACCCCGAATATGCTCATGTTGGGCCGACAAGTCAACACTCCAGCACGGCTCATGTTTCCCAGTGTACATGATAAGCATGAGGACTGTGATACCTATGTTGCAGAGTTGTTGAAAACCATGAAGGAAGCCCATGCGTCTGCTAGGTCCATCTTAGAGACTTCCATGAGGAGGATGAAACACTACTACGATCTACGGATACTATTGCGCCCCTATGTCGAAGGAGATGTCATATATCTTTTAGATACGGCGACTCTCAAGGGCAAATCACGCAAGTTGAGTTCTCCCTGGAAAGGTCCAGCAGTGATCGTCAAGAAGTTGTCAGCTTACCTTTACCAGGTGCGACTGCGAAATGTAGTATCCATAGCCAATCATGACAGGATGATGCCATGTAAGGACCGGAAGCTCCCGGATTGGATTGTCAAATTCCAAAAAGGGGAGATCTTAGGAACTCCGGAACAGGAAAATGAAGAGGACAACAAGGAGTACTGTGTTTGCAGGAAGCCGTATGGCGGTCGGTTCATGATACAGTGCGACTTCTGTGAAGAATGGTATCATGGATCTTGTGTCAACGTGACGGCAACAGAGGCACTTGAACTAGACAAATACAAGTGCAGGGCCTGTAAACAAAAGTGTTAGGGTACTAATTTTCGCCTGTTATTTCAGATTACAGGTGGTAGTCATGGCATCAGGATCTAACGAACCAAAAGAGTTCCTGGCAATAGTGGAAGACTACCTAAGTCGTGGTCAGGTGTACAAGCCGGCCGGGGATTTTGTCAAGAAGCTGGCACTGTGCCCAAGATGTTGTGGGGGGAAGGAAAAAGTGAACGTTCTGTTGGATGTGGTCACCCGTATGGTGTCTTTAGTGAAGCAATCTAGTCAAGGCGGGCGGAATACGAAGAATTTCTCCGCTTGGCTCAAGGAGGCTGCCAAATCACTGGAGATGTACCAGCTGGTAAGTCGGGATTGGATCTGTACCAAGGTGTGGAAGCTTCCCGACTTGCCACCCCCAAAAGAACAGGACTACGATCCAACAAAAGGGAGGAGTGACATCAGGTACCGAACCGGGTCGGACTTGCCAGTGTTAGATGCAGTTGAGGAGGACATGGAGATCCTGGATTATGAGGACGTCGATGTGGACAGGTTGCTGGCTTCACCAGTCCTGAGTACAGTTCCCGTGGCGAATAGTCCCCGTCGATCTCCTCGGCTGATTAGCAGGGGCAAGAATACCGACACAACAACGTCATCTCCCCACGTCCAAGCAGGGAGGGGAGCTCAGGTCGTGACTTGTAGTCCGATCCCGGAACCCTACCTGGAGACACTTCCTTCCCGTACAGTGGAACGTGTGGCACAGGGCATAACAACAGGAATGGAAACCGCGGGTGCGACTCGTAGTCTAACCAAGGAACCCATTTCAGAGACGCCAGCTTTCCAGAGAGTGAAAAGTGCGGTTCAGGGCACAGCAGCGGACCCGAGATCAGAAGGGGCCTGTGGCTCTTCTGAGGGTAAATCAAAGCGAGTCCAGTGGGTCGATGAATGGCCAAAGACTTATCATCACAGAGATGTAGTGAAGCCAGTTCGTTGGGTAGAGATTAAGAACCCAGAGAGCTCGGTGGGCATTCTGAAGCGCAAAAGCGGGTCGGCCATAGGCAGCGAGGATTTGGTTATCTCAATGTCTGTGTTGAAGAGAGCCAAAACCAGCGATCTCCTCGCCCAAGTCAGGGAGAAGGCCGAAGAGCGCAGAGAAATAGAAAGGAAAAGACGGAATCGTCGTAGTCAGAAGCGATGCTGGGTCCCGGGGTGTGTGGAAGGGGCAAAGTATCTGAAGGCCCATGCATTCTTCATGCACATCCCCTCTATTTTCGACGAAACGTTGGACCCTGCGGATGAAAGGGTACTCAGAGGAAGAAGGAACGCCTTAAGTCAGGCTGGAAGGTGGCTGCTGGGGAAACCTGTTTCCTTGGACGAACTGGTCGCTTTCTTGATGGTGCAGAAGATGTTGAGCACCTCGGACAACACCACAGTCACGGAACGGCAGGAGGCGGCTATGAGGGAGTTTTGTAAATTCCTTCATGAGCCCATTCCGGAAAAGGTCACCTTGGAGCCTTGCAACTCGGTGGGAGCACTGCTACATTGGAAAGTGGAGCTACTCTTGGCAGCCAGTTTGTCGGAAGAAGAGCGGGCTTACTGGTGGCAGAACTTCCAGGCCCCCGAGAGTGCACATCAAGTCGAGGAGGCTCAACCAGTCCAGCCAAAGTACCCAGAGGCGTTTGACGCACACTTTCATCTGGATAGGACTCGGCGAAGTCTGAAGCTTCACCAAGGTCGAGTGGAGGACATCCTGAATGCGGTAACAGTAGAAGAAGGCAAGCGGATTTCCCTTGTAGGGGGTGTTGCTATCTACTGCGACCCAGACAGCTATCCTACGGACCAGCAACTGCGAGATCTTCCGCAATACATTTCCGTAGGGGTCGGTATCCATCCACGACATGCTCGGTACAGTATGGCTCGGGTAAACGAGGGAGTTCAACGATTCCAGAAGCTACTGGGCAACCCTCGTGTGGTAGCCTTTGGAGAATTGGGACTTGACCACACAGAGCCCATGAAGTACTGGGCATATCAGGTGGAGCTGCTGGAAAAGATGCTCCCATTCCTGGAAGACAGACATGTGCTGGTGATTCACTGCCGTGGAATGGAGGGAGATTGTGGTACAGAAGCATTTCTCCTGCTCCTTCCTTTCCTGAAGAAATTCGTAAGGATGAATCACCCGGTACATTTGCATTGTTTCACCGGTAATAGATACGTCCAGGATCGGTGGCTGGAGGTGTTTCCGCGGACATACTTTGGTTTCACCAACAAAGTGAGGACATTTTCGTCGGATCAGATTGCGGCATTGCAACATGTAGAGGAAAGTCACTTGATCCTGGAAACGGATGCTCCTTACTTTCCGGCACATGGATCCAGAGTATCGTCGCCGAGTCAGATCTTCTCCGTGGCCGAAGCGGTGGCAGCACATCGAGGAACCACTGCGAAACACGTGTTGGAGATCTCCTTGGCCAACGGAAAACACCTCTACCACAGTCAGCAGTGACGAGCAGTTCTTGTAGCTCGCCTGCTCCAGTCCAGATAGTGGCCAGTAGATATCAGCTGGGTTTGTAACTCGTTGGTGTCTACTGTAACAGAGAACCAAACCTCCAGAAAGACCAAAAGTAGGGCTTGTAGCTCGCGCAGTAAAAACCTGACCATTTACTTCGGTAGTGAAGAACGGTTCGCCAGATGAGACCCCTAAAGTAATGTAGTGAGCGTGTGGGATGCCCGGAGATACGTCACTGGTAGCCGAGATATCCTTGTGGGGCAACTTGTAGTTGCTGACCATCTCGTGCAGATACTTCCCAGTCCTGGTAAGGCCTTTTTATCATAAAGTCGGGGGGAGTGTTGTGACGTATCCAGTATAGTACGGTAGCGTATCGGTAAGTATGGTTTTCTCCCTTTTCTCCCTGTTAGTGGGGGATACTCGCGAGTTCACGGGTCTCTTCCGTTCCAGACGTAGGCGAGGCAAGACGTGCTGTGAGGAGTAGTAAGTTTCCCAGTATTTACCATAGGATAAGGTTAAGGTTGCGTTACAGGAGGTTTACTTTAACACCAACAAATTCCACAGTCCTTCATAAGGCTTCCACTTGGAGAGATTTGTCATGTAGACACACCGTTAACATTTACACACGCTCACTATGATCATTAAATACGTTCACGAGCCTTTTTGGTGGCACACTGTTTGTGTTCAGACAATATATTTCAGTGTTTATAAACTGACAGAGTAAACGATCATGGGCGCCGCCATTTTGATAAACACGAATCAAAGACGCAATATTTTTCATTTATGCATAACAAATGAAATATACTTTAATTCTTTCAAATAATCACAGTTGCTAACCAAAAGTAAATGTTTCGTTTTAGTTTATGGTTTATTTAGAAAATACACGATGTTTATTTTTGTTACTTTTTGAGATTATCTTCGTCCGACGTTGTTCCGAAATATACCGGAAGACACCGATACGTTTACGAAATTAGTCGATATTACCCGATTTCATTAGTGTGCGACTACCTTAAGCAATCCGTGATGACGTCACTGTGCGTGCGCCAGGTCGGAGTTCGTCTACAACATGAACGAGATTGATAAGAACGCGGCTATCAGGTATGAAACAGAGATCTACTCATACATGTTGACCGTTTATCTAACATTGCTTTGTTAGTGTCAACAGCACTAAGAATAACGACTGGAGTGTCCAGTGATCATCAGTTTAATGTGCACCCCTGGGCCCAGTTGCTCAAAACTTGAACGGCAAATTAAGCTAATGACCTGTTTACTGTATATGTAAATAAAAATAATACCACAAGCAACTTGCCTATCAAACATATGAAAATTATTTTAGCATACCATTTTAATTTTCATACATAACTTGATCCAAATGTTAAATGTTGTTAGCTTAATTGGTCGTTAAAGTTTTGAGTAACTGTTCCCAGCTATACAAAATCCACTTTTCCGCCGCTGCCGCAAATGCTAGAAACTGCAGTCAGTTATACTTTTCAGCCTTACCAGCTGTTCGATATCAAAGGTAGAGCTATTAATGGCCAGTTAGGTAGATATATATTGTAACAAGAACAAATTCACCGTAAATATTTATTTCTATGTCGATAACTGGTACAAACCAACAATACACTAGTATATGCTATTTTGTGTCATTGTCGTTGCGTTGTCATATAGCTTAGTGTGTGAAGATTTGTCTTTGAATATCGATTTTCAGCGATTTTATTGCGCTTACATTTGTACAATTGCATGTTCGAAAAATGCACGATAAATCGATACTGATACACAAGCAATGCTAACATTAGCATGTATTTCTAGCCGACCTATGATACATTTCCAAAGAACTGCTTCCAGTTACTAGCGTTCTTCCCATGGAGATACTAAGACCTGTTGAACATTTGCTTGTCGACTTGTTACTCACCAGCATGGACTCATGCTCGTAAGTTTCATGACACCCATTACATAAGAAGGATCCATAATTTCCAGGACAACCATTCATATAAGACGTTTGCCACAAAGCATGAGCAAAAGTAATATGATACGGTAGTAAATCTTTTGGATAAGATATTAGCAAATATTTCCTTTTTCAATAGATGGGAAGGTTAAATGAAGAAATGTGTGCTTAAAAACGAAAAATCTTAAATATAATTATTTATGTTATCTGTAGTTTTTGTCATTTTCTATGGAAGAAGACATATGGTATATAGCAACGTTTGCTACAAATGTTTAACATAAACTCAATATAATCTCTATGATAAAAATCAGATTTTACTCTAATTTATACTATAAAAATATAATTTTGTGTATTTGTATTTTAACTGGTGACATATTTGTATCTAGCATTATATCCAACATATATCCGGTACAAGTTACAATACCACAGATAATGTCAAAAAGCACTGTATGCCAACGTACAATTTTTGTTTAAATAACTTATTTGAATTGAATTTCTCCATAAAAAAGGGCAAAGAGGCCTTATATCGTTCACTTGGTTAGGTAGCGTGATACCATGAGCCATGTTTGCAGAATGCGAACAAAACTGAAAAATATCGGTATCGGGCGTTTCTGTGATTCCAACTAGTTTTCGACTGCAGATAACAAATATTTCATAAAAATGTAGATCTTGATGAGGGCTAGAATCTTACCAGGTGATTACCTGATCAAACGAAAAGAGGCACTTACAGTGTAAAGAAGCTGTTTAAATTATTTGAATAAGTGACGTAGCTTGTGACCGCATAATTTATCGGCACCTAGATTCTTGGAAACCAACACACTGACCAAGTTAAACCCTGAAACAATGAGAAATGTGGTTCCCAGACTGTTAACAATAATTGTTTCTTCATTTAACCTAGTGACCTAGCTTTTGAACGCAGGTGACCTATATTTTACCTGAACCTAGACTTTAAAAAGGACAACATTTTGTTTAAGTTTAAACATCTAGTGAACAATGTGGGTCCTAGGGAGTAAAAAAGGTTTTATTTTATTTGATCTAGTCACCCAGTTTTTCATGTCCTAGTCACCTAGTGTTATGAATCTTTGACATTGACCGAGGACATCATTCTGACAAAGTTTCGTGATGATCCAATTAAAATTGTGACCTGTAAAGTACCAAGTGTAGACAACGGACAACGGAGAAACTCCAGTAATCCAAATATTTCATCTGGCACATTGTGCCAGGTGAACTAAAAACGATAGACATTAAAGACAGTCTTGTATTTCCTAGTAGTTCAAGCTCCTCTAAAACTCTAATTACCAGTAAGTCAATTATTTCTACTTTTAACCCGAATTTCGAGAGGTTCAAGTCTGTCTACTCTAAAACACATGTGTCCAGTAGTTCAAGTCTAAACTGGTCTAAAACTCAAAGTTCCAGAAGATATTATGTCTACCTTATTACTCGAATTTCCATTAGATCAAGTCCGTCTACTATAAACTTGAATTTCCAGTAGCTCAAGTCGGTCTACCCGAGTTATGTGCGCATGCGCCGATCTCCTCATCTGTCACTGGTAGCTCTTTCTTCATCTGCAACAATCTCGCTGCTCAGCGCGGCGCTAAAATCGATACTTCTGACGTAAAATTTACATTGATTTAAGAAGGAGCGTTAAATATTATTTGCCGTAACTTCCTTATTTTTTTACTCTCAGAAAAGTTATTTTATTTTAAAATTTAGTCGGGGGAATTTGCACTTTTGTCACATCACCCTATTTCCTATAGAAATCAATAGAAACTCGGTCGGAAATATGGTGCATTTTCAACGTTATCGCATAAAAAAACTAACTTCCCATTGTTTGTCAGAAAAGTACAGACGGATTAGAAAAATGCATTCTTTGCTTGTTCGAGTGGTGTTAATTTTGTTTAATTATTTAAAATTGTGGGGGGGGGTGGAGGGACTTGAGACTTAAATGAGGTACCTATAGTTTAAAATTCATCTCCGTGACTCAATACGGAAATAAACGAGCGTTGTCGAACGATACCAAGTTGGTACCGTTCTAGTAGTATATGTTTTCCGCGGCGTATATTTGGGGTACTAAACCAATAAGAATCTTGGTATCATAGACCTTATAATCTGCAGGTTAGCTTATTAAATAATGAAATCCAGAAGGAAATTTAGATGTATTTTTTTACAACAATGCATTAGCGTTATATTTGACATTGAGATAGTTCAGAAAATGCATGTTAATTAATAGCAGAAAACATACTTTCAATTATTGTTTAATTAAATATAAGAAATTATGCCTTAATATTGTAATCCAAAAAACAAAACAACGTCAGCATAATGCCCGAAATTAATGAAAGATACAAAGGAAAATTAAACAGTTGTTTTAATACGCGTAACAATAATTTCTTGATATAATTAAGACAAAACAAGCCAGAATAACTGAAATTACAAATAACTTTAAATGATTTAACGTTAAGTGTCTATATTAATTAAAGTAAAAAAAATGGGATCATGCAGGCACTATATGTGTCGGTGGTATAATCAGCTGATACCGATCATTATACATGGGTGCTGTCCTAGTTGTTTTTAAAATTATATTGTTGAGTCCTAAGTGCCAAAGTGATTATGTTTTTACAAGGGTGCGCAAACTAGTCTGAAAAGGGGCTCTATACCTGGTCTCCACGGACAGGCGAAAGTGACAAATGGGGCCACTAAATAATTTGCCTGTGCAATCCCCAATATGTCATAGAAGCCATTTCATATTATTATGATAATGATGATGATGATTATTATTATCATTATTATCATTATTATTAGTATTCTTATTAGCAGTAGTAGTTGTAGTAGTAGTGGTAGTAGTAGTAGTAGTAGCAGTAGTAGTAGTAGTAATAGTCGTCGTCGTCGTCGTCGTAGTAGTAGTAGTAGTAGTAATAATAGTAGGAAGTAGTAATAATTGTTGCTGTAGTAGTTTGTTGTTACTATTCAAGACTATGGAATAATTGTTAACCTCAATATTTTCGGACAGAGAATACAATTGAAGAAGAACATTGGAAATTACACGAAAACCAAATTTTTCGAACAAAATGCATTAAACGAACAGTTGACGCCGCCACTATCCCCGCCCGCCAACGACAAAAGCTATCTCATAAACAAATTTTTTCTTCTAAAAATGTGGTTAATAAAAACTGACGTGTGTCGCTTTATCTCTTGCATACTGATACACTCTTGTAAAAACACTGCGCTGACAGGAGAACCAGATTATATTGTTGAGGGTATGAAAGCGTAAAATTTATTACCGATTGAATCTTAGATAAGGCAGTATCTATCATCAGATAAAATCGATAGCAGCCGAAAATCTTCGGAAGATTTCCGATTAGTACCAAACAGCTGACGGTCTATCGGATAGTACTATTGATTTTATCAGCTTGACTATCTTACTTAAGAAGAAAGGCGAGATTGTCCATTCTGCATGCCAATCGCACTGGACAGCTTGACCGCCAACAAATGTTTGCACTGTACAGCAAATTAAACGATTTATGTTATAAACTGTTAAATACCGGTTACTTATATACAGAAATGATATATTGTATTTGAATCATAACCACATAAATTCTACATGTTGACACAAAGACCAATGATTTTAGAATCACTTCCATGATTAAGTATTCATTAAGTACAAAAAGCACCATTACTCGAATGTCACTCGTGAAAATATCATTTTCTATGAACACTCGTGAAATAAAATACGATCTTACACCGAACTCAACAAATATCGTCTATATCATCACTTTTTTTGCTATTCATTCACAACAGATTCAAACATCTTACGCTGTACTGCCTGTAGCGAGTTTTATTTGTTAGGGTGGTCTACTGATTCAGGCAGTGTCATTCATCGATCTGTTAGTTTTGGGCTGGTTGTTGTAATAGTTACTGCAAAGTTTAAGAAATACAGCGGACTTCATTTTTTTATTGCGAGGAAAATACTCAATGCACTGTTGTTTTGTAACATGGTCGATTATTTAATTGTTTGTTACTTTTTATTATGAATCGTAATAAAAATTATACAAATGTAACGCTGTTGTTACTTGTTAAACAATCACGAATTCAAATAATGTTATTTTTATTTCAGAAACCTAATCATTTAAACATACATAAACATATAAAAGCCACTCAAATTGTGACATTACAAAAATTAAATTGCATATATACCTAATAACAAAATCCCATAGTGCTTACAGTTTTAAAACATTTGGTACTAAAATAATTATGTAACGAATATAAGTGATAACATATAATTTACTTTTCCAGCTTTTGCCACTGCACTCCTCATATACTGTTAAATGTTCAGTTTCATGTAATCGAGCTTTACAGGCGCTACACAGGCTTTATCGGGCGTTCTGGCGTGTAATTTGGATAACAGGTAATCATCGTCCGAGTCCAATGATTAGTTGAAATACTATATAGATTAATTTCCATATGATCGTGGAAACGCCTATTATAATGGTTGTCATAGAAATTATGAGTTCATGTTACCGAGTAACTCAACCACATTGACAACAGATCATAGCACCCTATGCGTAGGATTCTTGTAACCGGAAACAGTTTTCAGCACCATCCGGGCGACCAGTTTCCACCGAAATGTTTGGGGTTGGAGGCCGGATCTGGCGATGGGTAGTTGGCTGGCACCATGGTAGTCCTGTGGAAGTTCAGGCGATCCTGCAGACGCTTGACGACGTCCGGATGTTGGTCAGCAATGTCGAAATGCTCCGTAGGGTCAGCTGGAAATACAATTTAAATGATCATGGGTCAACTAAAATATATATTGGTATAGCGGATGAAAAGCACCTTTTCATCATGCATTGCTAGAACATACAGTTGCACAAGAGAAGACAGGCGAACGCAATTAACCACGTTAATTTGAATCCTCGTAAAAGGTACAACGACGTTTGGCTTTACACAGTATCCAGTTACTTGTTTGTACCAGTTGAAGAGAGCATGTAGTGGACAGGTAACAAATATGTGAGTTCGTGCGTACTTCATACAATCACTCGTAAAGCTAATGTGCACTGTTCAGACCGAACTGGTTCTAACTATTCCGACTGGCTCTAATATCGTGCGATTTATAAGCGTTACAGACCCATACATGACAGATATGTTAAGCCTCAGTCACAACCAGGTTGCGTCGACCTTACGTCGAGCTTGCGTTGAGGTTTTTGTCAAAAACGTGCGTCGAACGTACGGCGCCCGTGCGTGTTTTCCTCGATCGCAAGGTCGCCGCAACAAACGCAACGGACATTAGCGCAAGCGCTTAAGTTGATGCGTCGGCCTTGCGTCGATCACCCATCGAGCGGGCACCGTAAGGGCACCGTGCGAACATCGTGCGATCAACCTACGGGCACACTACGTTTTTTGCTTGTCGCAAGCACGCAAGGTGCATTTGCGGACGTCGCACGACTTTCTTGCGTTGTACTTACGTCTTCCTTGCGATAAACGCACCGGCGACGCAAGAAAGAAACTGACAACACACGCTCGCCGCAAGACACGTGCGATTATAGCATCTTCTGATATACATGTCAGATTAAAAGTCGTAAATGGCTCCAATTCATGCAGGATGTTTATGAAACAAATATTAATATTCGTGTTTTGCCACAATACCATTGCAGTCTTGCGACGACCGTGCGTACAACTTACGGTGATCGCGCGATTACTATGCGCAGGTTGTGCGTCGTCATAAAAAGTCGCACGGTGACGCACGTCAATCGCATGATTCGCAGACACAGCTGCGGTCTGCTAAAAGTAAAAAAACGCGCGACAGACGTGCGGTGAACGCACGTCACCCGTGAGTTGGCCCCACGATGCCCGTACGAATTCCAAAAGTTCTTACAAAACGCATGCGTTTGCCTTGCGATCTCAAAATTGTACGTTTGGTCGGCGGTCTGCGGCCACAGCAGTGGGTTGTGACCGAGGCTTTAGTTTTTAACTTTGTGAAATCATAGAGTACAAGTATGCGACCCAGAAAAGTAGAAAACATACACCTCTAGTGCATTTTATACTACACGTGTACCCAAGTGGCCATTCGTACCTTCGAGATCGAATAGCTGGTAGGGTGGGAATGTATAATTGACGGCCGTTTCTAGCATTGGAGGCAGCGGCGTCCATCCGTTGAAAATCCCTGGACGGCCCTCTATGAGTTTGTACTGGCCAACCCTATAATGGATTATTAGTGGCGAGTCATAATTGTTTATCCAATAACATACTGAGGTCATTAAAAACAAAATCATGCTAAAGCATAAAACTTAACATCCGAAAAGTTTCGCGTACATATAAAAGTTATTTAATGATTATTATCTACACATTTAAGTTTGCTTAATTTATTAATTCTGATTAATACCGTTCGTCTGTAAAGTATATGTACGAACATAAATGAGGACCACTGGACATTCTTATTAGAGTTTGCATAACGGTAACAAATGTGAGTGCCACGTTGTTGTTCCCATGTTGTGATTGCACGTGAACCCGAAGCAATGCCAGCAAGGTTCAATGTTCTCTGACTACAAACATTCTTAAACCTAATCGTTATACGAAATTTGTAGTCTTACTCCTAAATATTCGCAAATGAAAACCAAACTATTAATGTAAGTGTTTCATTGGTAGATACGTAAAGTTCAGACAGAGTTTGTGTGATTTGTGAGATTTTTTGTAGTCATACCTAATAGCCGTGTTCCTTAAAATCTCGTCAATGTTTATAGACGAACTCCATTTTTGAAAACTAGATCTATAATACCGACGCCGTCATTCTCAGTGTCATTGCTAGCAATCCTTGATATAAGGTTAACATGAACGTCTAGATCTCTGTTAACATACCTGATAGCTGCGTTCTTGTCAATCTCGTCGATGTTGTAGACAAACTCGGTCCTGGCGGAGGGCGCCCCGGTGCTCACAGTTGCCCACTGGTTCACGCCGTCCATGCCAGCGTCTGCAAACAGCACACACAGTGACGTCATCTCGCTATAACACAGTGACGTTATCACGGAATGACGTCATAAAGGGTTTGCGTAAGCAAACTGTCGTTGTACGTTACTATGTTTTATATTTGACGTAGTGACCGCTTATGTTATGATGCTACTAACTTTTGAACGAGCATAAAATCCAAACGTTTAATACAACGAAGCACGATGGCACCAATCAACGTACATGCAAGACTTATATATACCCCTCTCAAGGAAAATATTGTTTACCAGGCTTTCCTCCGGCAAGTGTCAGCAGTGTTGGAAACCAGTCAACTGCATGGATCATTCTATAAAAGTAAATGTGATTTATGTAATGGTGAACACACATATTATTTACTCTGCAATTCCAAAATGCATACATGCTTGGTAATGGTTTAAAGTAACACCACAACAAAAATTACCATAATTAAAGTGGTTTGAAACTGTTTTACCCATAAAATATATAAAAACAACAAAGATTTAATAATGCCTTTAAAAGCCACACAAATCTGGCCCATAATAGCTACCAGCATCTGCAGTAATATGAAAAGATATGTGCAAATTGTTATTTCCCACTAACTCTTACTCTGTATTGGTGTATCCGGTTTTCTGTAGAAGAGTGTCGCTATAGACGAACGCTGCGCCCTTGGTGCCGCCCTCCCACAGGGTGGTCTTGGCTCCCCGCAGAGGTAGGTTGTTGGCAGCATAATAGGTGGGGCCACCGTTCTATTCCAATGACAACACAACAAGATCTCAGGCACATAGAAATAAACGCTTATTTAGATGACGTGCAACAAATTTAGTGTTAATTTTTATGTAGGGATCATTTGATGTAACGTTTTTTCCTTAAATACCATTTTTGTTGTGGAAAACTGAAAGTTACCTTTTTTTATATATAACGTAAATATTCCAAGATAAAGTTATCACGTTGTGCGGTTTTGATATACACGTATTTAAAAATAAATACTACATTGAAATGAAAACCTGTGCAAACGCTATATAATGTATATTTGTTTGATTATTTTACATATAAAGTCCCTCCGCTTACATCACTCGTAAAGACGAGCAATGCGTTGTCCATGAATCCCCGGCTACGAAGCACAGATGTGATATTGCCAACGGCTTCGTCCAGTGCGGATATCATGCCTGTAGACAGAACACTGTGAACGTATAGCAGAGCTCTATGTATGAACGATTGAAAGGTAAAGTTACTACTAGCTGATTTTTGTTTTGAATTATGTATGTTACAGTGCGATTGTATAAAATTGCTATACATATATGTACAAATACATTGAATTTATCCACCATGTTCTCAGAGTTCCTTACCGCAGTATGTTCTTCGGCTTTTGGTTGAAATGTTAGCGTAAATATTTTCGTAACTCTCGGGAACCTAAAGGAAATACAGAACAAGTAGATAAGTACATTAAATACTAATTTATACTTAATAACAAACCGCGGAATTGAACTATGCCTTGTACTCATCTGAAGTTCGTACAATCGGGACTTATAACGCAGAACAAAAAGATTTGACGAAATAATGTCTCAGAAATACCAATCGAATGTGCCTAATATATTCATATTTATAAATTTATATCCAATGTATCATGATATATGTACTCTGTGAAAAGTGTGCGTCGAGACACAAACTTGCCCTTCTGTTTTACTTTGATCAGCCGGTGTATTTCCTTTATGCATATGTCAGTGTTTCGTCATTCATAACTAGACCCTAATTTAAGGACCCCCTATCTGACCTGTAGGGGAAAATGGACGGACTGGAACGGGAGGTACAGATACAGGGGCTGCGTCTCCGGGTCCACAGCGTTGATGACGTCAATGGCACGTGACGCGATGATGTGCTGAAAATGGGTAATCCGATTGAACAAGTACAAACTTAGACTGGTTCCACAGTCGAACATTTGAAGAAATAATGTAATGAAGACAATTTTCTATATGCATTTATACGGAACATTTGGTGTTCTTCTTGTGTTGTATGACATCTCTATATGTGTCTGTTTGACATTAATACCAAGCAAAATTTAACAATATTATAGTATTACATTAAAACAGAAATGAACATGCACGTCCGTTTGGTGTTCCGTTAAGAAAACTGGTTGTTTGGCACGTTCGATCTTTGATTACAAGCGCGAGAACGCGAGAACACGAAACGAAGTAATGAAATCACGATTTGAAATTTCGAAATTACGATGCGAGATCGCAAAATTGGTGTCGCGATATCACATCGTAATCTCGCGCCTTCGCATTGTGTTTTTACCCTTTTATATCCGAAGGTCGAGAGTGCGAAAACACGATGCGAGGTTGCGAAATTAATATCGCGATCTCGCATCGTATTCTCGCAATTTTGCATCGTAGTCTCGTTATTGCGCCCGGTAATCTCACGATTTCGCATTGTGGTTTCGCCCCTTCGACCTTTGGATTAAAAGCGCGACAACGCATGAACACGATACGAAGGAGCAAAATCTCGATTCGAGGTTGCGAAATTAATATCGCGATCTCGCATCGTTTTTTTGCGTTTTCGCTTGAGCATAGGTCGAAATTGCGAAACTACAATAGTCATATCGTACTCTCGCCGTCCGGTTGCATATGCGCAGACAAGTCATTTCGGTGGATGCGAGATCGCGATATTAATTTCGCATCCTCGCATCGTGTTTTCGCATTCTCGAACTCTGGATATACAAGGGCAAAAACGCGAAAACACGATGCGAGGGCGCGATATTGCGATGCAAGATCGCGATATTAATTTTCCGATCTCGCATCATATTCCCGCAATTTCGCATCGTGATTTCGCTACTTCGTATCGTGATTTTGCGTTCTCGCGCTTGTAAACCATAGATTTAACGTGTGAAACAACGAGTGTCCCTAACAGAACACAGTGCGCCCGCCATTTAAACCGACTTACTGCAGAATATTCGCCTTTAGTTGGATGATACACTGTCGTGTTAAATCGGAAGTCATATCCAACGCTTGAAGGCAAAACTGAAATAAAATATTTGGAAGTTATACATAATAAAATGGCCAGCCAAAACACCGGAACTTGAATGGTAGTTTACTTTCTGTACAGTTTACTATAAAAACATTGCAAGCTAGGATTATAAATGAAATGGCCGGGAAATCCGAAACGGAAAAATGAATGCATGACGAGTAAGGGGACTATGAAAATTCACTTGGCTTATGTGAACCCATGTTATAACAGCATCACGTTTGCCAACTCGTAAAACTATCCGACAGCCTAACGTCATCTTCACTTGTTTTTACCCGAGCACCGCTCTCACCTATCGTGTGTTCGTAGTAGTCCTCTGCTGCGCAGTAGTAACCCATGAAGGAGTCGAACCCGCGGTACGTGGGCGTATACTTCCAGTTGCAGAAGCCCAAGTGCCACCTATATGACACACACAATTATTTGAGGCGTGTCGTAGGAAACCCGTGCTTAACGCATGTGCGTTAAGTGTCGTCCCGAATTAGCTTAAGCAGTCCGCACAGGCTAACCCGTGACGCCTCTTTCTGTCTACAGTGGATTAATGTTTAGAAGAGACTTCCTTGAAACAGAAAAGCCATAAAAGCGAAAAGTGTCGTCCTGGATTAGCTTGTGCGGACATTATTACGCATCTACGTTATTATTAGTCTACGTATGAAAATATTCCATTCTCATTTCATCTTTGGGTATTTAACTACTTCGGTTAATTAAGAGATATATAACGAATACGTTTCATTTTGGAAGTAATGAGAACAATAAATAATCACGACAAAATCATATCACAATTATATAAACAACTTGGATCCATTCCGTTTTAAATCCGACTTTAATGTCCATGATAAACGACTTAAATGATTAAGTACTTAAAGAAACGTAGCAACATGCAAGAAGCCTACTTTAAAATTCATAAGATATTATTGAAAGATTGTACAAAAGTTAAAGTTACAGTGTTTGAAGTAAACTGTTTTGCAACTGAATCAATTATCTTTAGAGTTGCAAGTCATGAAGTGTATTTAAATTCATGTTGAATATACCAAGTCCAAGTCCACACGTTAATTGCATAAACCTTATACAACATTATATCACATAAAGTACGATATATGTTGGCATTGTCTGGAGCATAAGTATTGAATATACATCGTTGTCATATGGAGGGATGCACAGGTTTAAAAATAAGTAGAAAATATACGGTGGATGCAATAATAGAGTTAGTATACACTGAATCATATTGTTATTGCGCGTAATGTGCATTAATTCTCTGCATTAAAATGCAATGAACTATATAAATAAATGCAATTTCTCAGAAAACAAATAATTTAACTCCATACTTTCCAACAATATGTGTAGTGTATCCTAGCTCTTTGAGTTTTTGAGGCAACGTCGTGAAATTTGAGGGAAGATAGCCGGGTCTGTCATCTGCAATGACGAGATGCTGAAAAGAAACCAGGTAAACTAATTAGTATAACAGCCCATATATATTATTATTATTATTATGGAAAGACAATATCAGTATTGAGCCAAACTATGTGTGGAGAGGATTGGTGCAGCATATGGGTTGTTTTTGACAAATAAATGTTGTTTGTTTAATAATTATTTATAAATGTTCGCAAATTGAAGTCCGCATATATGTTTCGAATGGTTTTTTTTATATGAAAATAGCTATGATAATTACAAATATAACTTGTGATGTATTTGATTTTTTAATACTTTTTTTTATACAGCACAATGTATATAGCAATTACTCACGCTTGATGTGACAAATGTGTAATATTATTTAATTTATTGAATCTAGAAACCAACAAAAATGAACTGTATCCACCTGAAGGCCGGTGTGGAATGGGTAATACCCAGTCATGAAACAGTTCCTGGACCTGCCATTGAATTGAAATGAACGTCAATACATGATACATAGCAATAAATAGGTTTCTACATTAATGTCATTTTTCTCATGAATACATAAAGATAGCTGAAATTTATACATTTAGTTTATCTTTTCTACAGTAAGGAGGGGACATTCTATTAAAAATGTTGAGAATAGTTGTAGACATAAGCACAATATCGTGTTATATCTACACCACTCACGAATATATTATGTTTAGAAACAATTCCATAAATAGAAATAAATGGCAGGGAAAAATGCCAAAAAGGAACAACATTATGACAAAAAAAATACAACCAAAAGTAGCAACGGTCTCAAAGATCATATACAGAGGGCAAATAAAAGACCATCAGCGCTACGTCCATCAGTGACACATTGGTACTTACGGTGAGCACATGGGTTGGACGTACGAGGAGTTGAGAATGACGCCACTGGAAGCCAGCTTCTTCAGGTTCGGTGTGTACATGGCGTCATTGTGCCATCCGACGTCATTCCAACCTACAAACGGCAAAAAGAGATAAATGTGCCTTTTCGTCATTTTCACAAGTTACATTAGGTTATAAATTACTCGAGAACCACGATTAAACGCTTTCATCCCACGGCGTTCAGAAACGCTAAAAGCGCATATTATTTGAAATATGCCTTTAAGAACATACCCAGATCATCCGCCACTATGAAGATGATGTGAGGCGGTATACACGTCACGAACGGCAGCAACGCAAGTAACGTTAACGTCCCGAGCATCATTTTACGTTGTGTGAAACTGAAAAGAACGCACGGGTGTTTTAAGTTATTACATAATGGCAATATTCAGAATTAAAAAAACGAAACAGGGCGCTGCTTTAAAGTATAAATGTTCCCGCTGGATAAATTCATTGAAATGTAATATATTTATTCAGGCTATTTTGCTCTGAAAATAACATTGTTGAATACTCACAGTACTGAAAATATGCACATGACTCTGCTGAAATGAACGTGAAGCAAATAAACATAAGTCAGTCAAAACCAGTCCCAAAGTCGAAAAGGGAAAATATTTCTAATTTACCTGGATGCAACACCTTAATTGTGAAGGAGATAGCCTCCTTTCTAAAGCATTCCTACCAGTCAGGACCAAATATTATATATGTACCGATTCGAACCAGTCGGGACCAAATGTAGCCAGCGAGATAAAGTTCGGTGTGCAAGTTTGGTTGAACAACAGGATATATATTGACCTATATTACAAGTTAAGTTATAAAGTAGAACAGTGATAACTTAATTGTTATATGTGAACCCATGTAAGCCGCGCCTTTCGGTTAGTAATTTCTGATTACATTTGTGATGTAAAAAATAATTGTTAAGCTATGAGATCAACATGAATCGTGTTGAATATGGCACTTATCAATGATGCAACACAATTAAACTGTGTCATAGTACGTACGGATGGCTGTGCAAATTTAATATGGTCAAAATACACATGCATCATTAAAAGTAGTTGATACATATTACATTTGAAACAGAAAAGGCATGTCAACATGCATAGTTTCTGTAATATTATCTAAAACCAATTATCCAGGCTGTAGCTCTCCCTTTGGATGGATTAAATATAAACAAGCACTAGGAATGCAAACCGAAAGTAAACTTACGATAAATGGACATTATGCTTTCCTAGCTGTAGCTGGTGTGACCTTCTGACTGATTTAAACCCCTTACAATTATTAACTATGACACATACATACACGTATAGTACTACTACTACTACTACTGCTACTACTACTACTACTACTGCTACTACAATCACTACTTCTACTACTTCTACTACAACAAAAACTACTACAAGTACTACTACTACTACTACTACTACTGCTACTACTACTACAACTACTACACTGCTACTACTACTACTACTACTACTACTACTACTACTACTACTACAACTACTACACTGCTACTACTACTACTACTACTACTACTACTACTACTACTACTACTACTACTACTACTACTACTACTACTACTACTACTACTACTACTACTACTACTACTACTACTACTACTACTACTACTTCTACTACTGCTACTACTAATAGTAATACTAATAATACAACAACAACAACAACTACTACTACTACAACAACTACTACTGCTACTACACTACTACTACTACTACTACTACTACTACTACTACTACTACTATTACTACTACTACTACTGCTACTGCTACTACTACTACTACTACTACTACTACTACTACTACTACTACTACTACTACACTAATACTACTACACTACTACTACTACTGCTACTTCTACTACTACTACTACTACTACTACTACTGCTACTACTACTACTACTACTACTACTACTACTACTACTACTACTAATAATAATAATAATAATAATAATGATAATAATAATAATAATAATAATAATAATAATAATAATAAATAATAATAGTTATAATAATAATAATAATAATACTAATAATATGATAATAGTTACGATGATGATAATGATGATGATGATTATTATTATGTAAATGGTGTATACTTCTACATTTATATATATTTACATGTACGAATTGTGTACGATTATTATTTAAACTAATAGAGAGAAATCAGTTAATGTCTGCATACAGAATCGTTTAGTCTCAAATGTGCATTTAAAATCCGAAGTTTTAAAACACTGCCTGCTGTTCCCGTTCTGTATAATCCACCGAGATACAGCGTAGATCTACGGAGCTCATGTTGCAGCGACTGCGATGGCAGGTCCAAACGTTAGTATATTGGTTTAAAGCTACCTGGGCGTAATTGCTAGTTTACTACGATAGGCCAACCACAAATTTAGCCCGTATAAAAAGCAACGATTGTTTCGTTAAATACTATAAAGTATCTTTGATAGAGCAATCAATACAATGAACTTTCAATATAAGTTATTGCATTTAAATTAATTACTTGGCATATGATGTGGAACTGAGTTATCTTCTATCATTTAAATTAATTACTTGGCATATGATGTGGAACTGAGTTATCTTCTATCACTTTAATGTACATTTAAGTTTTATGCAATGCCTTACCCTCATCGTTTAAAACATTTCGTCACCCACAAGTTGATAACAGGATATATAAAATAAACAGTGGTTACGTTCCCTTTGATTAACTTTTTGATCACTATGGTTGCATTAATATTTTTTCATTTAAACAGTTTATGTTTAAACGTCTAAGCTTACGTGTGTTGCTCAGTTAATGTTTAAATGTCTAAGCTTACGTACGTGTGATGCTAAGTTTTTGTTCAAAAGTCTAAGCTTACGTATGTGTGATGCTAAGTTTATGTTCAAATGTCTGAGCTTACGTACGTGTGATGATCAGTTTATGTTTAAAAGTCTGAGCTTACGTACGTGTGACGCTCAGTGTTTGTTTGAAAGTCAAAGCTTACGTACGTGCGATGCTCAGTTCATGTTTAAAAGTCTAAGCTTACGTATCGTGCTAACACCTCTTGAAATCGGTGTCAAATATAGGCATTGTCTCAGCAAACCCAATTTGTGTACTGTTTAATTTATTATAAATACTTTATTATAAAATGCTTTTTAGTAACATAGCATTGCAATCACAATGGTTAATGATAGATCTACGTACTGTTCATATAATAAGGGTAAACGAAGAACATCCGATATGTAAACGTTGGATGCCGGTACATTAAATTACACCATTTGAAGTTGTTTCTGTTTTCTATAATTGAAGCGTGTCGTGGGAAACCCGGGACTAATGCATGTGCGTAGAGTGTCGTCCCGGATTAGCCTGTGCAGTCAGCACATGCTAATCCAGAAAGGCACTTTCCGATTTTATGGGATTTTCTGTTTCAAGGAAGTGTCTTCTAGACATAAATCTACTGTAGGCGGAACGTGCCGTCCTGGATTAGTGCCCCAGTTCGCACAGGCTAATCCGGGACGACACTACGCACTTGCATTAATCCCGGTTTTATTATCAATTATATTCTCTATACATTGGATGTGAGGATTATATTGGTTTCACGATAATTGTTCACGTTATATTGCATCTGTAAATTGAATTATCTGGACCGATGCATACTTGCACTGATACTTTTGCATGAGAAATAGATTAAGGAAAGTTCAACACGCAGCTCACAACGTGACTCACTCGCCAAGGATAACGTTTGTATTATCAATAAAATGCTGTAACAAGGCACAGCTTTCTCATGTGAATAAGCAGATTGTCTATGTTTGTGTGGTTTGTCCCGTGTATGCCATATCAAATAAGGTCACGTTGATGCAGTTATTATCGTGTTCTATTGAGGGTAGGGATCTCTTCTTAACCCTTGCACAAGGAGAGCGAACTAGTTAACGTTACTCAAAGACACGAAGTACTCGTTTAACCGATGATACGGTTTGTTTGCTAAGTTAGTAAATGCCACGGAAGCAATTAAATTCCATTATTGCTTAAAGCTTGTCGTTAAATGCATATAGATGTGTTTTCGCCAGTGCTCCAGCCAGAATTTAAAAAGTTCACGGCGCTAATTCCTAAAAAGGCCCCTTTATGCGCGCTGTTATTTTTGCAAGATATTTCAACATATATAAATACAAACAAAGCGAAACCCCAGTTGCGACAGCAGGAGAGAACTCTTATTAGCAGCCCGATGTCTCATATTTATGGCAAGTGACCAATTGCCAAAAACAATACACAGGACATCACAAAAACACATAACAAACACAAAACACACATGAATAAAACTGGGATCACCGCCTTGGAACGGTCAATGCAAAGCATTGGGGGTTCAAACCGGTTTATGTGCACACGAACCTCACACTTGGCCCAGAATTATTCACAAAGCATGTAAGTGTACATAAAAAAATTACCTCATTGCATCTCAATTCCAATTAAACAGCAATAAAAGAGAATTTTATTCAGTTGAATTGCCATTTAATTTCTAAATGGCTAGGTGCAAACCACTGCAGCAGAATTGCAACGTTCTGAGGAACGATGAAATGAAACAAAATAATGTATGTATATAACTAAAAAAATTTTTATATATGTATAAAAAAAACACCCACACAAAAAGTTATATATTTTTGTTTATTTACATATTAAATATATTTTGCTTACTTTTTGCTTATTTTTTAATGAATATATGCTTTATATTTACCTTGTATAATTATAGTAATGTCATGTACTAATCAATTATATATAACTTAGTTTTCATGCTATATATGAGGCATAATACATGGTTTAATTTAATATTTTTGGTAATACAACGAACTATCATAATTTTCTGTTCAATTATTTTTTTTAAAGAAACTTGAAATGTATGTTTTTAAAGTATCTGTAAACGTAACACCAACATATAAGCAAAAGCATTAGAATCTAATAGTTTTAACTATAGTCTCTAGCTAGCATGAATAAAATCAAATGCATTGGGTTGTATTTGCTACCAAACTCCTCGCAGCGGCTACCTCCCCTATCGGTTAACGGTAACCACTGCCATCACAAGTAATTACGTGTTTGTAATTTTTACTTATTTAATGCAACTCAGTACAATTTTCAACATAATTGTAATTTTTTATATATCGTTTTCAGTCAATAATGAAAAAAGATAACAAAATTAACTAATGAAAACCATAAATAATGTCTAGAAGATTTAAATTGATCATTATGAGTTGTTTTGTTATGACGGCAGGGATTTGATTAGAGCTATGCTCGGAACCAGTTAAATCTCTGTGCAGAGGTTGATTTGGTATTTGTAAACATGCGTCCGTAATGTAACGTAAGGGTTTACGGTCATTTCGTAACATAACCATTTTGTAACCATTTATTTTCGGTTACTTCGTACACATCGATCGGTCATTTCGTAACCATGTCGGTCAATTCGTAACCACTTAAGTCGGTCGTCAGTATCGATCGATATAATCTTGAATTAAAAGTGTATGTTGGCTGCCTAAATAATTAAAAAATGGAATAAGATGTGGCATGCGACTAAATTTAGTAGAGTAATTATTAATAATAAATAAACGTTGAGATAAAAAATAATGCCAACATTTCTGGAATATGTTTTAAATGATACTTCAGCAACATAAACAGAAATCAGTATGCTTTGTAATTTGGAAAACTTGTGTCAGCTAAAATGGATATCGTTTACAAGTCAGTATTACAGAGATTTTATTATTATTAATCAAATCCGTATTTCATAGATTTTAAAAGTATAAAAATGTGTCATTTTATTTGATTATCTATCTTTACTGAATATTAATAAATAAATAATAAAAAAGGAGCCCGTTTTTTGTCCTAATACATTAAATGTGTATTTGACACATGTTTTAAGCGTTCATGCAAAACCAGAATATTTTTTTATTTTTTAAGTTACACAATATTGATTGCTATGGTGTCTATTTTAAATAAACAGTACATTACTAGTGTTTGCAATGTTTCACATCTTACACATATAAAATGATTGACATTTTTTCGATATTTTGTTTTTGAATTTTGCATACAAAAAGTCGAATACCCTTTTTATTTATAATTTGGGAATACAAAAACATTTAAAGTACAAAAATATCTGTGGGCTGATTTATATTTTAAAACTGGAATTGTCCAACTGATAAAGTGATTGAGATTAGCACAACATAAACAATGAAACGTGTGAAACCTGTTAAAACAACGCATGATCACACCTTTAGATGACTGCTAGACAGGCTCCTTTGTAACTAAGTTGACACTTCCAAAACACAAACAGGTGACCTGTCAATGTTGAAAAAACACAGTTATAAATAAAACTATCGAAATACATTTAATTTGAACATGTTTGCGTAAAAATGTTCGGAAGAGCTGTAGGAATTAAAATTTTATTAAATACACGGACGGCTTCAGGCCCGGTTTTTGGGCTCCAGCCCCCCAGCTGAGCTAGTGACTGTTTGCTCACTCACACTTAAAAAAGTTGTACCGAGTGACTGTTTGCTCACTAACAATCAACAAAGTGCTGCTGAGTGACTTTTAGCTCACTAACACTCAACAAAGTGCGGCTGAGTGTCTGCTTGCTCACCAACACTCAGCAAAGTGCTGCTGAGTGACTGTTTGCTCACTAACACTCAACAAAGTGCTTCTGAGTTACTGTTAGCTCACTACACTCATAAAGTGCTTCTGAGTGACTGTTTGCTTACTAACACTCAACAAAGTGCTGCTGAGTGACTATTTGCTCACTAACTCTCAACAAAGTGCTGCTGAGTGACTGTTTGCTCACAAACACTCAACAAAGTGCTGCTGAGTGACTATTTGCTCACTAACGCTCAACACAGTGCTGCTGAGTGACTGTTTGCTAACAGAACAGAACAGAACAGAACTTTATTTACATCTCAGGCATACAAGTATGCAGTAAGAGGGATAATATACATTTGGTTATACAATAGTTTGAGAAACAAGTGCTTCACGGTTAACAAACATATGTTTTGCAAGTATACTTGAAAATTATTTTTGCATTAATGGGGGCACATTCACAATTAAAAATCAGCATAAAAAGTAAATATAAATGTATATATATATATAGTAAGACACATATAGTATGACACATTATCTGACACTTTTTAACAAAGTAATTGCAAATTTACTTAATTTATGAAGTTTATCGTACTTTTCGAAAGACATTATGTACTTAAGCAAATACGTCTCGAGATTTCACTGATTTCATGTCTTTTTTGTAGTAAAATGGGTGCATTTTAATATTCAATGTTCTTCATTGCCAATGTTATTTTCAGAACAAAAAGTTCAAACTCTGTTTCTTTCTGGTGTGCCATTCCATCTACCAGTTTTTATTGGAAAGTGATGGTTAGCTGTGCGGAGCTTAAAAATAGGTAAATACTTAGACTTATTGGTACAATAGTGTGATCAAACAGTTTTAATGTTAAATCTAATGGCAGATCTGAATTATTTGCCCAAACAGAAAGTAAATTAATTGCCTTTTTAGCTTGTTCAATGTGGTTTTTACGCGCGCTTTGAAATGAACCGCTACTTGAAAATATGATGCCAAGGTATTTGTATCGTTTAACAATTTCTATTTCATTTCTGCCAATGTAAAATTATAAGCGCGCGATGTTTCTTGCTCCAAATATTATTATTATCGTTTTGTTAACATTAATGTTGAGTCGCCATTGTGTGCAGTATTCATCAAATACATTTAAGCAATTTTGAAAGTCTGTTTCATCGTCGTATAAAATTATAGTATCATCGGCGTACAACAGAACTAGAAGCTTCAGCCAATTATTTGCACTTAATGGATCATGTATGTCAACACCTTTGCCACCGCGTATTAGGATGTGGCTCTCAAGGTCATTGAAAATAGGATCGGCGATAAATTTTCGCCTTGGCGAACACCATGTTCACCAGGGAAGAATGGAGATGAGTTATGGTCTTGGAAAACAAACGATTTGATATTCTGGTACATATTGTAAATGACATTAAATAATTTTCCAGTTACTGAACTTGATAAAAGCTTAAGCCAGAGGCCGTTTCTCCAGACTTTATAAAGGGCCTGGGAAAAATCTATATAGGCACGGTACAGTTTATTGTTATTGATGCGCAGGATTTCAATAAGAGATTGAAATACAAAGATATGGTCCATACAGGAATAATGTTTCCTAAAGCCTGCTTGATTTTCATTCAGAATGTCATTAACTTCTAAAAAAATATTATACCTGTCATTAAAAATCGAAGTGAAAATTTTTCCAAAGCAACTTAATAATGTTATAGGTTTCTAATTACAAAGGATCACTGCTGTTGCCTTTGTTTTTGTAAAAAGGGTAAATTATGCCTTCTAGCCAGATATTAGGCATGTGACCAGTATCAAGTATCATATTAAATGATTTTACGTAGATCGGTGTAAAAAATTTTGGGTACATTTTATATATTCTTTTAATATGTTATCACTTGGCCCTGCTGCTTTAGAATTCTTCAGCCGTTTAATATTCGATAAAATTTCCGTTTTGGTGATAGGCATATTTAGTTCGTGTGTGTCGTACGGAGCGTGTTCATTTAATAGGTTTGTTAAATATACTTCATTATGTTCATCCGGGCTATAATTGCGGTTAAATGTTTTTAAAGTGAGTATATAAAGAGTCCAGGCTCGGTGTTTTCTTTGATTTTTTGGCACCTATTCTATGAATATATTTCCAATACTCTTGGGACTATTAGAATGCATAGTACGTACTTTTTGTGCATTTTAAAATTTATATTGGTTATTGTTAAAATTCATCGTTCTTTTGTAAAAGAGTTTTATTTGAAGGCGAGCGATCGTATTTATAACGGTTTTTGCTTCATAATAGTATTTTTGCGCGTTTTTATATTTATTATCGAACCATGGCCTTTTAAATACATGATTATTTGTTGCACGTTTTCGTATACGTTTTGGCAGCAGTATTATTCAATAGTTCGGAAATTGTGTTAGTTATTTCATCAATTGATGATTGCGTGCATGGAGAAATATCGCACAAATATTTAATATTATTGATGTGATCTTGATTTATATTATTAATAAAATTGCTTGATAATTTTGGGTTTCATTTTATACTCGTGCGGTCTGATTTAGCTTTTTGTTCGGGTGGTAATGTTACTTTAAGCTTATTAAATATAGAGAATTTAACTATTGCGTGCCCATCTGAAAACAGCGCATCCGTCTCAATTATCTCGAACGCGGTTATAAACCCAAAACACTCCGCAGTGACTATAACATAATCAATAACCGAGCTATTTTCGGAAAGTAAATTGACCAATGTGTTCATCCGTGTTCATTCGACCGTTTAAAATAAACAGGTTATTGTTACGGCAAATATCAATAAATGGTAATCCGTTACTATAAGTTTTTGTATCCATAGAAGTTCTGGACAGGGGTACATTGCATTTTTCGACAACGGTGTATTTGTTAAGTGAACTTTGTGTAACGGAATCGATACCCTGTACATCTGCACAGAAATCATCAATGCGTATAAAATCTGATAGTGTCGCTGTTCTGGCATTAATATCGCCTATAAGTATTGTATGTTTAAACTTATTACACATTATGCTTAGTTCATGATCTAAGTGGAGAAAATCGTCTTCGTTTAAAAATTTAGATTTGTCTGCTGGTAAATAAAGCACAACTAACATAATATCTTCGTCAGTGCTTGTTACATTTTGGAAATCTTAAGCCATAGATCATATTCACTGTTGGAATTTGGACTTTTTGTCTTATGTACAATATCATTTTAAATAAAAACGCCTTTGCCACCAGATTTTCTCAAACAAGCTTGATTTCTATTTTTGGCAATAAATGTATAATTTTGGACATTTACAATATCGCTTTTATCCAGGTGTGTCCCTGTAATATAAAATATATCATAACTATTTATAAAGTCAGTGAACTCTGGAAAATTTGGTCTGTGTTTAAGGCCCCTAACGTTCAGAGAGGCGATTTTAAGTTCAGTATATCTGCTGCATTGTCCAGAAGAGCTTCCTCCTCGCTTTCCTACTTGGTCGTGTGCCGACTGCCCGCCACGTTAGAGTCGCGCTGGTCCCATGGTCTGTGAAACTGGCTAAGCCCCTGCGTAGGTGACTGACCGGATGTGTTTATGCGGGTCCGGCTTTCTGGAGACGGTGCATAGGCCCGGCGTCCTGCTGTACCACGAGACCAGCTGTGTGATCTACCTCTTCGTGTCGGCATGGGCTCAGGCTATTCCGGCGAGCTGACTCGGTAGCTGATCTAGGGGACATCTCCCTCGATACGCCTTTGGTAGATCTTGTGCTATTTAGATCACAGTCTCTGTTGTGCGTAATGGTGTTGCCAGGAGGCTATCGGTTCTGGTTTTCACTTTCATTATTGATAACTTTGGAACGCCCCCTGTTCTGCCCATCTGTGTCATATCACTAGGATTTGCACGGGGAAATCGTGCCTCTGGGCCAAACGTATTGTTATCACTTTTACTGGACTGGTTTTGGGACATAGGTGCAATATTTAGTCGATGCCCTTTCACAACAGTGTTCCAATTGAATATATCACGGATAATTATGTTTCCAACGATGAGTTTTGCTGGTTAAACTACTCTGACTGTACTTGCTGGGTGTTGGCTCTTCAGTGATTTATAATCTGGCCACAAGCATGAACGTGCATTGGTTATTTCTTGAGGATAATCTCTTTTAATGCTGAAGTGTGTGTTTTTCAGTTTTGTAGCTTTTTGATATAATCAACTCAGTGTCAGGATAATCACGAAACCTAACTATAATGCGGCGATGCTGGTTCCTTCTGTACATGCCCAGCCTGTGGGCCCTATCAATAACAATGCGGTCATGTAGTGTCATAGTGTCACGCAAGAAGCTCTTGATCGTATCACAGCAATCTTATCCATGCGTTCGGGAAAACCGCCAAATATCAGATTGTTTGTGCGACCTTGTGCTTCAGCGTCGACCGACTTGTATTCAAGTAAGGTAATTATACAGTTTTGATTTGCTAGCGACTTTTCAATGTCACTTACTTCGTTGCCGAGTTGTAAAACACTGTCAATCTTGCGCCCGATGTCGACCATGTTGGATTCGTTTGTTGACATTGTCGAAAGCAACAATGTCAGTTTATCATCGACACATAAGCTCTTGAAGTTGTGATCATCGCCGGTCACCACGCGTTGTCGTTTGCTATTCCGAACAGTTTCAAAACCACCATTATCTCATTTGTTTGTGTTATTCGGCAAATATCCCGTATGCGATCTCTCTCCGTTATCCATTGTTTCACTCAGTGCAGAAAATCTATTTATCGTAAATATATCCTGCGAATTTTCGTTTATCACACCATTAAAATGTTCATTATGCTCCATTGGTACTTTTCGTCAATTAAATTTACAGCAACTTATGTTTTCTACCAAATAGTTCCAAAAAAACAACACCTTATTTTAAGAGAGAGAAAAAAACGCCCGCAATGTTAACCGGAAGTCCAAAACTAGCACTCAACAACGTACTGCTGAGTGACTGTTTACTGACTAAAATCATAATTATAGTCCTTTCATTTCCATGTTACACTTTTAAATAGCCCGGCAGATTTTGATTCGAAAAAAGGTGGCCAATAAAGATATTTCCTAGGTTCAGTTTCAGTTACATGAAGCTTTTGTTTTCTTTGAAAAATATTACTATGCTCAGTCTAGCATGGGGTTCAGACTTTAGTTTATATATTTTCAATGTGGACATCACATTCAATATATTCAAGATGGCGATTTTATAATCTCAAAATTATCATTCTAACATGACACGTGCAGAGTTTTCTATAGACAAAGAACAAAATTCACTGCTGTTAAACTATCTATAAACAACCCCAAAACATAGTTCCGAAACTGTAAAATATAGCTTGCTTTGTAATTGCACAAAATGTTGTCAGGTCCTGTTAGAATCAAAATAATTTTCGCATTATTATTGTTTATTGCCTCATAAACATCAATGTGTCGTTCTGATGCGTTATATTAAACGCCCTCATGGTTTAATGTACACGTATCAGAACTCCAAATCGTTCTTTATTAGCCGATAAATAACTATAAATCAAAAACTATTTCTTAAATTAATTCTTTGTATTTACTGACTATATGGCAAAAAATGGGAAATATTTCCCAACCGTAATGGACAATGTAGTAGTGCCTTTACCCTTGTGCTAGGACAGAGGCCATACAATGCCTAAAGAACTGGCAGCTCACATACTAGACACATTTACTCCATTTGGCAACAACAGCTATGGACTGACTCTAAATTCTAGCCCATCAAACTGGCATAATTATACATTTTGTTTCAGCTATATTTTTCATGCATTTGCATTTTAAGGGCTTTACTATTTTATCGATATAAGCATATATCCAAACATTAAAATTCTCTGACATTGTAATCGCATGCACACTTTAAAAGAGCTAAATAAAAAAATGACATTTATTTCAATTCCAATTAAATTACATAATATTTATAATCCCATTCTAATTTTAAAATAACTACTCGAACTATTTTAAAGAAATCAAAAGAACTCATCAATCAATAAAATACTACAGAATATAAAAGGACCTGTTCACAGACATATACATTTACGATTTTTCATTTTCAAAACTATTCATTTTATGTGCTTGCCAGACTTAATGGTTATTTAATAACGTTACTTGACGTTACTTGCGTTGCTGCCGTTCGTGACGTTTAAACCGCCTCACATCATATTCATAATGGCGGATTATCTAGGTATGTTCTTAAAGGCATATTGCACAGAAGTCAGCATAGCATTAGTCATTTATTGGAGACGTTTTAGAAATATAAATGATATGCGTTCTACCGTTGTTTTACTTTTTAACCAAAATCAATGCTGTGTTGGGATTTGAGTGTTGCATGGCGGTTCTCAACTTAGTTTTAGTCGTATATTGTCTATTGTAATGACGAGAATGGAAATGTTATCTCATTTTGTCGTTTGTAGGTTGGAATGACATCGGATGGCAGAAGGACGTCATGTACACGCCGAACCTGAACAAGCTGGCGTCCAGTGGCGTCATTCTCAACTCCTCCTACGTCCAGCCCGTCTGCTTACCGTACTACTAAGTACCAAAGTGCCACTGATGCACGTGTTTCTAAAGGCCTTAATTTTTCAGCCATCTGTATGCCCACATGTGAGCTTTGAGACCGGGGTGGTTTTACTATTCTAATTGAAATGTAATGCTATTTATGGCATGGCAATTCAAATAATATTTTCGTGAGTATTGCACGCATGACATGAATTGTACTTAATTCAACAAAATATACGATACATATTTTATTGCTTTGTTCTACTCCTACGCCACTATAAATGAAATAATTATATGAATTTCAGCTTTTTTGATGCATTTATAAGAAATATGACATTGGTTTGGAAATATATGTATTGCTATATAATCATGTGTTTGACGCTCATTTCAATTCAATGGCAAGTTCAGAAACTGTTTCCTGACCGGGCAGTACCCATTCCATACCGGTCTCCAGGTATGTACCGTTTATTGTTATCGTTTTTAGAGGGACGTAATTAAGTTAAATAAAATAATTAACAGTACATGTGTTTTCGCTTCAAGCGGAAATAACTGATATATATTAAGGTGTTTAATGTTTTGGTGATATGTGTATTAAGATTAAAACTTAGTTGTGCTGTTTTATGTGACATCAATAACTCTGTTCTGCAACGTTTGCTACTCATACAACTCGTAATACTAACAAAGTAAATGGTGATCATAATGATAAATAAATGGCGATGGATCGTAAACACGTAATTAAAGTATATTTGTAATATTTTCCTCATATTTTCTGTGATCGTATCGATAAATGGTAAATGATAATACTGATGATGTTGTTGATAATGATGATGATGATGATTATTATTATGGCGACGATAATGATGGTTTTTATTATATTAAATCATGACGTAATCCACCTAACACATCCAGGATTTTTGCCGCCCAATCTTACGACGTTACCTCAGAAATTAAAATCCCTCGGTTATACCACGTATATTGTGGGTAAGTATGAAATTGTACCAAGTGTTATCCCTCCCATCTGCACGTGTTCGAACTAATGTTTATATTCTTTCCATGTCCGTATTGTCGCCTCGTTAAGTTTGCTCGGTGCGCACTGTCGTTGAACTTATTTCTAGGCATCAACAGTAGCAAGGAGGATATGTGCCAGTTATAAATAGAATAAAAATACCAA
This sequence comes from Congeria kusceri, assembly GCA_027627225.1. Lineage (NCBI taxonomy): Eukaryota > Metazoa > Mollusca > Bivalvia > Myida > Dreissenidae > Congeria > Congeria kusceri. The sequence goes on from JAPFQT010000527.1 coordinate 54,049, forward strand.
TGCAACACAATATATATTTTCAAAGATCATAGAAGATGCTTTACGTAAAATCTTAAGACAGATATACTGTAAGTTATAATCGATTACATTACGTTATTATTTAAACAAGATCCTTCACTGTCAAAATAAGCCCGCTGGCACGATCCTCTCCTCTCCAAGATTGGCCCAAGTTCCTGTTTTCTTTTCAGAAAACGTCATTTTTGTTGACCGACCCGGCTACCTTCCCTCAAATTTTACGACTTTACCTCAAAAACTCAAACAGCTAGGATACACTACACATATTTTTGGAGTATGCAGCAAAACGTTTTAGCTCTGCATGTACATTTGCACTTTGGATCGTCTTGCCTTTCCGTGCTGAAAATTCATATTACATTTGCGCAATAACAAATGTTGAGTGTATATATACCAACTCCTTGACACCGTTGCACAAGTATGAGTATGGCTGCATGGCTATTTACTTTATATGATATATTACTATGGCAAATTGCCAATCTCGTATATTTTTCTACATATTTTAAAACATTGCATCCCTCAATATGCCTCTTATGTGTATTCAACAACGTTTGCGACATTGATCCATTATATATGTATTTAATGTGACTTATTAACAGATTTTCGTATTTCTTTATGTCATAAAATGTTTGCACTTTTATTTCGAAATCATTATTGTGTCAGGGGTGGAATTCGCTCCTTTATTATATGATATTGATGTTGTTTTTTTACTCCTTTTTTAATCGGCAATTGTTCAATGACCATTGTGTGAACAGGTCCTTTTAACCAGTCTGTGCCGTTGGTATTTCTGGTATAGCATTTGTACAATTTTCGCATTACGTCTTCCGTATTAAAGATTAAAGCCACGTTTTTTAAGCACACTGTTTACTAGTATTTAATTCTCGTGAAAGGCAATTGTACACGTTAAGGGACTAACAAATGAATGTATGCAGTTTCATTCTCTAATGTCCATGATTAGTTTGTCAAAGACACGTATTCGTTGTATTCCTTAACTAACAGTACCATGTAATTACTAATACATAATAATTATTATGAAATAAGTCTTGTTATTATTTAGACGTCAAATAATAATACCATTATATAAGCGTAATAATGTAAATGTTTTGTTCCATCCAATAATATTCAACTATCCAGTTCATATATCGTGTGACATTGACTTTGTTCCCCACATGTTAACGCCGCTGTCACTGCACTACAGGTGGCACCTTGGCTTCTGCAACTGGAAGTACACGCCACGTACCGCGGGTTCGACTCCTTCTTGGGTACTACTGTGGGGCTGACGACTGCTACGAACACACGGGAGGTGAGGGCGAGGTAAAGGGTTTAAGTAAAATGTGTTAATGTCACGCGGTTATTGAGATGTTCGTTCGAATGGGTGATCCAGGTGGCGCTGTAGTATGGGTTTATATTAGCGAGTTTATATTGTGCATAATTATGGTCATTTGATAAATCAGCTATTCATTCTGCTTCGCTATTCATAAATTCGGAAGTTTCGGAATACATTTTGATTATTTGCTTTCAGACGGTGGCTATGATTTTAGACTCAACACGACAGTATATCATCTAACAAAAGGAGAATATTCTGCAGTAAGACTTTTCAATAACGGATGTGTCCATTTCAGTTTCAATACTAAGTCCCTATTTAAATAATGTAAAGTATCACGTGGTGGTAATGTAAACAAAAACACACATTAGATGTAAAACTACATAATCAGTACAACAAATATTAAGTATAAATGTAAATATAAGACTTGCACCTTGAAGACGCTTCAATAAATTATATATACACATGTTCGACTGCGGATCCACCCAAATTTGTACTTGCTTAATCGGATTACCCTTTTTCAGCACATCATCGCGTCACGTGCCATTGACGTCATCAACGCTGTGGACCCGGAGACGCAGCCATTGTATCTCTACCTCCCGTTCCAGTCCGTTCATGAGCCCCTTCAGGTCAGTTAGGTATTCTCAAAGGGTCTTGTTATGAAAAATGAAAAATTCACATATGCATAAACGAAAACCGACTGATCAAAGCAAAACAGAATAGTCATTTTGTGCTTGTACGTTCACTTTTGATGCGTTGTGGCAAACATGTGTCAAGTCATTGAAAAATCTCTCCAACATCCATGGTCAATTTATAATCCTTATAAGCAAAGTACCAATCGGTACTTTTGACCTATATGAGTGACCTTGACCTTGGAAATACACCCTGTCGCATTAAAAGTAAACATTTATGTTAAGTCTGTTAATTTAAAATCCCTCCAAATTATAGCCTGATCAAGTAAAGTGTGACGGAATGTCGGAACTACCGAATGACGGACGGAAAAAGCGGCGACTTAATGCCCCCAAAAGTTATAAAAAGTTATTGATATTTCTGAGGCAAAATTTCGTGTGTGTCATCAGTCCCGAATATACGAATAAGTGTGAGTATGGGTTTACATGGAGTATTTGGCATACTTAACAAAACTCTGCAATTAATTATTTAAGTTTAATGGCTATTAGTTAATTATTTTTTTCTACATTTTATGTACATGTATTTCCTTTAGGTTCCTCAGAGCTATGAGCATATTTACGCTAACATTTCAACCAAGAGTCGAAGAACATATTGCGGTAAGTAGTGGATAAAACTAATGTATTTGCACATATATTTTAAACAATTTTAAACAATCGCAATGGAACATAAATTATTCAAAACATTTAGCTACTTTATCGTTCAAGCTTTCATACACGGAACTCTACTATATGTACGCTTTGTTCCCTCTACAGGCATGATATTCGCACTGGACGAAGCCGTTGGTAATGTCACATCTGTGCTTCGCAGCCGGGTTTCATGGACAACGCCTTGCTCGTCTTCTCGACCGATGTAAGCAAATTAAATAAATGTGAAGTTATAAAGTAGAGCCGTGAGAACTGTATAGTTATATATGTACCCATTCGAACCAGTTGGGACCAAATGTAGCCAGCGAGATTAAGTTTGATGTGCAAACTTGGTTGAACAACAGGATATCTATTGACCTAAATTGCAAGTTAAGTTATAAAGTAGAACCGTGAGAACTTAATTGGTATACATATACCCATGCAATCCGCGCCTTTCTGATTACATTTGCAATGTAACAAATAATTGTTAGCTATGAGATAAACATGAATCTCGTTGAATATGACACCGATGAATGATGCAACACAATCAAACTGTGGCATATTACGAACAGATGGCTGAACTAATTTAATATGGTCAAAATACACATGCATCATTAAAAGTAATTGCCACATATTTTTATATATATATTTACCCTTCATTTCAAGTAAAATGATAGTTTTTACCTGGCTAGATTCTAGTTTTTGTTTGATTTCTTATGATTAAAACATTTTCAATTGTCTTTTTAAAATAACTCTTCTTAATGCACATAGATGTAGCATTTTTCTTACACATCGCATTTGTCTTAAAGTGACACAAAATAAATGATTTTGGTAGCTTCTTTCTTGGTTAGATTTAAACTAACAGTACATTGCAACTTACAGCAATGGTTTCCCTGAATTTTTTGTAATGGTGTACTATTATGGATTATAGTGATTAATATAAATTAGGGACTTTGCAGTTCCTTTTCAGTTGTTGAAACAATTTATGGTCTGGGTAATTTGGTTTCATATCCTTAGCCATTTTTTTCTGTATAGATAAAATAAACAGGCACACCATTTCATCCAATTCTTTCATGAATTTCAATTTTTGTGATATCTGATTGTATTTTTTTCATCTCTTAAAAATATCAGCTTTCTAAGATTTTATTGACAGGTATTTCATGTTTTTGCATAATGCTAATTTGACATAATATCTTAAATTTTATTTTTGTGAATTAAAATGTTTTCATTGCATAGATCTATTATTTGTTTACATTTTAACGACGCAAGTGACATTCCCCGCCTACAAAAAGTAGTTCCGAGAAATGGGCAAACCAAACAATCATTGCACGTGACACATTAGCATGATATTCGTTAATGTGGGCGGAGCTAAAACGTGTTTTCAGTCAGGGACATGATATTACAGAAAGTAGGTGGGGTTAATTTGTGTTTTTGGTCAGTGGTATAATAACGCTTAAAGATATTGGGTCAGCATCTTTAACGTAATTGTGCGCTAGTGGCATAATAAAATACGAGTAAACGAAGAACATTGGTTATGTAAACGCTGGCCGGGTGCCGGTACAGTAAATTACACCATTTGAAGTTGTTTCTGTTTTCTATAATTGAGGCGTGTCGTGGGAAAACCAGACTTACTGCATGTGCGTCAAGTGCCTATACATTGGATGTGAGGGTTATATTTGTTTCACGATAACTGCTCAAGTTAGATCGCAACTATCAAAGTTAATTCTCTGGACCTATGCATACTTGTACTGATAATTATGCATGAGAAATAGATTAAGGAAAGTTCAACACGCAGCTCACAACGCGACTCACTCGCCCAATATAATGACTCATGAACATATTATATTATCAATAAATTGCTGTCACAAGGCACAACTTTCTCATGTGATTAAGCAGATTAGTTTGCCCTATGTGTGCCATATCAGACAAGGTCATTTTGCCCTATGTGTGCCATATCAGACAAGGTCACACGGAAGCAGTAATTATCGTGTCCTCTTGGCGGCATAGCTGGGTTGTCCCTCGCACAAGGATCGAGAGCGAACTAGTTTCCCTCGCACAAGGATCGAGAGCGAACTAGTTCACGTTCGTCAAAGACACCATGTACACGTTCAACAGAGGATACGTATTGTTTGCTCGAAAGTCTATCCTGATAGAGTGCCAGACGATTTGCAAAGACAGAAAAAAGCAATTATTATTAAAGACGATGTAGTATATATAGTTGAAAATAATGAAAGTGGAACAGGTAATATGAAGATCCTTTAAAATATAAAAGCATAGGACGAATGCAAATTGACCCTCTCTTGAATATGTTTGAACGTTCAAAGTGTAAGTGTGTATATTGTGATACATCTTCTGGCAGTTTAGAGGAAATGATTGAACAAGCACATTCATAACACTATAAAGGACAAACAGATATCTTAGTTTGTTAGGTAATTATTCTTTTCAAGTTCGCAGTTATCCAACACAGTTTCCTACATCAGTCAGGAATTATTCGCAAGCACATAACCATTTCAGAATAAAGACAACGTTTTAGCTATAAACACCAGCTTTAAACTTTGGTATGATTACACGTCGTCATAGAGATGTTAATTTAACTAATATAGTTTTCAAGTAAGGTACTATTGCATTTTAAGTTAGGGTCGGAAACATAAAACAGTTCTTTATGAGGACTTTATAATCACTTCAAGCATCATAAGAGTGATTGTCAAACAATATATTAAATACATAAACCACTGGACACTATAACTATTAAATGCTTTACGTTTATACTTAACACAAATATAACAACATGATAAAAACATGAAACATAACAGCACATTTTGTCTCTGTGTCCGCGATTTTGGCACTGCGTTAGGGTCGCTGCACTGCGTTAGGATTATCCGGGTACAAGGCGTGCACAAGGGGGATACAAGCCGGTGGACATGAAGAATACCAGCGGGACGGAATGAACGTGCTAAATACAGTTATTTTAAAATGCTACATATAGCATAAATATTTTTATAAATATAATAAAAATATAAATATTTTAATTGAATGTTGGGATTTTTTCCCCAGCATTCCATATAACAACACAATAATTGCTACATGTGACATTAGGTATATTGAATTAAATACTTGTTTGATCAATGGCGACGGATATTACAACCAAAACATTACTTGTACATACGAAAAATATGCATAAAACAAAGTAGCACCGACTTTCCATCGCCATTTTGGCACTGCGTTAGGGTCGCTGCAATGCGTTCGGATTATCCGGGTACAGGGCGTGTTGTGTAGCATCACTTAGCAGGCCAACACGACGCCCTCTGATCGGAGGAAGGAAAGGACATGACGAGCGCCTAACTACATAAATATCCTCCTTGGTTGGACACGTTAACTCGCTCTGCACTGTGTGTTTTGCAACTGTTTCGATTGAAGGTAGAACAAAAAAATGTACTACATATATCGCCGCTATATCCGCTGCCTTCACCTTTTGCTGCTGTAACGACCATGTTGTGGGCCTGGGCTATACATTTGTACTTCAGTCACAAAACCGGTTGATTTTAATTATTTGCGGCGATACCACGTCACGCGTTGCATCGTTTATCTCGCATCGTGCATGTGTACATATTTCAGTTATCATGCAGGTCGAACTTCCTTAGGGTTATGTGACGTTTTCTTGCCTCTACATTCATAATCGATTCCTTTCTTGACTTCCTGCTTCTTGTCGACAGAATACCGTCTCATTCACTGCCAAATGCCTTCTTCAAAGTCGTTACCGAAAGATGTGTGTAGCACATCGTCTGTTTTTTTTTAAATCGATACTGTAGACAGCTAACGGAACAGGCGTCATATCGGCTGATTTCTAACGTTGTATGTCTAGTGTCATTTCAACACATTCACGGACAAAGGAATTAAATACATGTTGTGTATGTTGGCAAACAAAGTGTTATACGGTTCGGGTAGGCATTATCTGCTGATATTGTTAAATGCATATGCTGTATATAATTCTTAAAGAAGGAAATGCCAGCAGTTAAAATACATAAATTTGTATGTTTTTAACAATATTTATAAGGGAAATACTTATATTATTTTCATTAAGATTATTAGTATCCCGTGTTTTACTTATGTTACTTATTTAGCTTTATAAATACTTATAATTGCACGTATATTCATATATTGAATAGTTTGAAATGCTTGTGAATTTTCATTTTAATTCTTGAAGGGCGTGTTTTTTTTTAGTCAAAATCACAAAAATGAACTTTTCAAACTATGTTTTCAAGTTATATTTGTTTTCGTTGCCAATTAGTCTTACATGGTTTGGTTTTGTTAAACTTGTACTCATTGCACTGTTGTTTTGTGGCAATGTCCATTTTAAAATTATTTGTAATTTGCTAATTTAATAACAGCAATACAAATGTCATGGTATAAAAGAAACATAAATGCAAATCGTTAAAGTTTCACAAACCGTCAATTCAAACATACATAAACGTATAAAAGCAATTTTGACATTACCAAACATATAATTCCAATATAACTACTAACACAAACCCACTTTGTTAACAGTTTTTAGTTTTAAATACACATTTTAAGTATATACATATACATGTATCAAATAAAACATTTGTTACCAACATAGTTACGTATCGATTGTAAGTTTTACTATACAATACACGTTTGCAGCTTTAGCCACTAACATTTTAAACTCTAAACTAAATTTCTGATTTAACAGGAGCTGTCTCAGGACAGCGAACTCCACTATTCATACCTTTTTGTCAGAGTTATGGACCTTGGTCAGTGACCTTACATAATGACCAAGAAGACAAGAAGACATGTTGTAGTAAATGAAATATGTACACGTACGCAAAAGTTAACCTGAATATATATTTTTTAGTACAAAACGGGGCATAATTCTGTTACAATGCTGGTGACAGTTATGGGCCTTGGCCAGCGACCTTATAAAATTTAATGAAGAAATGTGTGGGTTTCAGTTGATTATATGTAGTAGATGTGGAGATATGAACATGTTGCACGCAAACTTTACCCAGAATTTTCGAAGTACAAAACGAGGCATAATTATGCTAAAGGGCAGGTCATGTTATGGGCCTTGGTCAGTGACCTTACAAAATGACCCCGAAGATATAAGTTTCAATTGAATATCTTTAGTAGTTACAGAGATATTAACTTGTTGCATGCAATCCTTAACTAGATCATTACGCCGACGACCACACCGACGCCGACGAACGGGTGTGTAGAATAAAGCTAGTAATTAAATTTTATTAATTTGCAGATGGAAGACAGTCTGTTAAAATAATTGTCATGGAAATTATGAATTTATGTTGCTCAGTAACAAATCTACAGGTCCCAATATCCACGATGGTAGGACGCTGGTAACCGGATGCAGTTTTCAGCACCACCCAGGCGACCAGTTGCCGCCGAAGTGTTCAGGGTTGGAAGTCTGATCATCCGGTGGGTAGTTGGCCGGTACCATGGTTGTCCTGTGGAAGTTGAGGCTCGCTTGGAGCCGCTTGACGACCTCCGGATGTAGGTCAACAATGTCGAAATGCTCCGTAGGGTCCGCTGGAAATATATCACTGGTCAGCTAGAAATACATGTTAATGTTAGCAACCATTACCTCATGCATTTCAATATGATTTAAAGTTAAACACACCGCAATAAAATTAACAAAGGTCTTAATGCGAAGACACATCTGCTGGCCATGTGCAGCCACTTTTCGAAGTGACAACACGTCCAATTGTAATTGACTAGTGCCATGTTTGTAAGTGCAATTGTCAAAAGCATTGCACATCGTGAACCGTTACTGAGGACCGGCGAACACTCGTAAGGCTAATGTGCAATGTTCTAACCGAACCGGTTCCCACGGGCGCTTAAACCATCGTTCATTAGCATTGTCGTTGCCCACCCCAGTGTTAGGGAACCCGGAAGGACAAATCATCGCTTATAAGCCATCAGCATATGTGCAAAAAGGCCCGACTTTCAATCGACGAAATGTGACCTAAATTGTGCACTCGTATGTGACCCAGTTGATAAACAAGAGCTGTCGGAGGACAGCGCGCTCGACTTTTCTTGTGCTTCTTAGAGTTTCTGGCATTTTTTTCTAAAGCAAACTGTATAGTAGGGGCCTATTAAACACAATTAATTTCTTTTTCGAGTTACCAAGTGGAAGCATTTTTCTAAATTTTGGAACAGTGACCTTGATCAAACTAACCCCATATGCAATCTCATGCAATGTCTCGTTATCTATAAATTGATTTTTTTTAAATATTTAAATGTGTTATCGAGTTATAGAGCAGAATATTTATATATTTTCTTATTTTTAGTAACAGTGACCTTGACCTTGACCCCACCCAACCCACCACAAATGCACTCCCAGGTAAAGTGTAGCTTTAGGGTATTTATATATGAAGATTTGTTGTCAAGTTAGAGAGTGAAACCAGCTTACCAAAAAACTTTAACCTGTCCTTACAGCTTATATGTAAAAATTTTAAGTGTTAAAAAGCTAATACTATTGACAAATCTCAAACAAGAGTTATTAAAATTGGCCTATCAGTTCGTTTTAATATAGGGAATAAGTGTTCTAAGTTTGAATGAAATCCCTCAAGCCATTCCTGAGAATCCAGCTTACCAAAAAACTTTAACCTGTCCATACAGATTACATGTAAAATTTCTAAGTGTTAAAAGGCCCATAATTTTGACAAATTTCAAACTAGAGTTACCAAACTTGGACTATATGTTCATTTTAATGTGTGAAATATATGTTTTTAGTTTGAATGAAATCCCTTAAGCCATTCCTGAGAAACTAGCTTACCAAAAAACTTATACCTAGCTCGGACGCCGACGCCAACGCCGATGCCGGGGCGAGTAGAATACTAGTAGCTTGCCTTTTCTTCGAATAGTCGAGCTAAAAATTAGAAATACCTGTGCATAGCTACATGTGTTTTCGTTCTGATAACAATATATGTCTACCTAACCGGCAATTAATACCTTTGATATCGTACAGCTAGTAAGGTGGAAACGTATAATTTACTGCCGTTTCTACCAGTGGCGGCAGCGGCGTCCATCCGTTGTAGATCCCAGGACTGCCCTCTATGAACTTGTACTGACCAACCCTTTAATGGAACATTAGCGGCACTGCATTCTATTTTGTATTCAAGAACATATTTGATGAAAAAGCATAAAATGGGACATCCGAAAAGCCATTGTCCTTGTACGTGTAGGTCCTCCATCACAGTTAAGCACCCATATTTACGTTGGCTCTATAGAATCATTCATAATATACAAAGCGGATTTTGTATAGCAGGGCCCGTATTCACCAACCGATTCTTAGAATTAAGACTTAAGAATAAAGAATAATCTTCAAACCTTTCGGTTCTAAAAAGGCCTTATACAAAGGCATATTTGAATTGTACTTGGTAATCACCAACGCTAATTTTAGCATTCTTTATTTAGAATGATTTATCAATTGCATAAGCACCATTGGAACATGGCATATTTGCAAAATATTAATTCTTGAGTCTAAGCATATTATTTATTCTTAAGTCTGGTAATGGGTTGGTGAATAGGTGCCCAGATGTGTCAAACTGATGACATTCAAATTTAATTATTAACTTGTACATGTACAATGCATATGACGACACTGTTGTTCTCAGCGCCTTTGACACAAAGCCAGGTTAGATAAACCGTTACATGTAGTTCTATGTTACATACCTGATAGCCGCTTTCTTGTCAATCTCGTCAATCTTGAAGACAAACTCCGACCTGGCGGAGGGTGCCCCGGTACTCACGGTCGCCCACTGGTTCACGCCGTCTATGCCAGGTCTGCAAAAAGCATGCGCAGTGACGTCAATATGTGTTTTCTTAATTCATCATTTAATGAAGAAAACAGCAAAACTATTTAATTTTAACGACGAATCATGACATCGATACACTACAACTCTATATAGCTATATTTCAAGGGCAAATAATATTCACCAAGCTTTCCTCCGGCAAGCGTCAGCAGTGTCGGAAACCAGTCAACTGCATGGATCAGTCTATAAAAACTAAGCATTTTCTAAATTAACCGTTTAATTTGCATTGCAAATCCAAACGGCATATCTGCATGTAACGCTTTAGAGTGAAACATGTGATTCACAAAATCGGTCTGTAACGTACATGTTTAAAGACTATTCTAGTATATATATATACATCACTGCAGAACCCAAGAAAATGGATTGCCTTCTTAAGCCACATACTTGGCACAATATTAACTACAACAAACTTACAAATACACAGTAAGAAACTCTTCAGATATTAAACTGTTATTCGCTAATACTTTCTTACTCTGTATTGGTGTATCCGGTTTTCTGTAGCAGAGTGTCGGTATAGACGAACGCCCCCGTCTTGGTTCCGCATTCCCACAGGGTTGTCTTGGCTCTCCGCAGCGGAAGGGTGTTGGCAATTCGTAAGATTAACGCTTATGAATTAGCCATACATCGAATGTTGTGTTACTTTTCATAAATGTCGTGCATATTTCAAGATAAAGTTATCATGCTATGCAGTTATGCTATATTAAAATATAAAATATATTGCATTGTGTGCGTTTGGAAACGAGATTTAGTATATAAACATGCATGTTCATATGTTGTTGTTTTATTTCAATTCCTCTACTCGCATCGCTCGGGAAGACAACACGGCGTTATCCATGAAACCCCGGCTGCGAAGCACAGATGTAATATTGCCAATGGCTTCGTCCAGTGCGGATACCATGCCTGTAAAGGGAACATAGCTCCAGTAAACGTGCTTAAATGCGTTTCTACAACAAACATTAATATAAATTTGAGTAACGAAATAAAGTTGATTACCTTTTTTTTTCGAGTCAAAACAGATGCAAAGTAAAAACAGAACCTTTGCCGATAGCTTTAATACATGTCAGGTTTATAAGCAGAGCTGACAGTTGATTTGTGCTACACAATACAATAAACGCTGCAAAAGTCGGAAAATGTCTTTATTTATTTAATATTGTATTGCTTGTTTTCTTAGTATTTAGTTTTTCTATCTTATTTTTAAGCGTTTTTTTTGCATACTCACAAACTTATTTTAGAAAATAATTGATTTATAAATCGTACTTAAAATGCTGCGTACAACACATCTACAAGATAACTACCTTGCTTCTACTTTGCTTAAAATGCTAAAATTATATATAGAAATTCTTGCTTAAAAATATGTCATTCGACTCTCGGTAAAAATGCTTTCGTAGATATTTTCAAAGCTTTCCGGTACCTAATAAATTAAAAAACAACCATGTCTATAAATAATGCAATTCACTCTATATACGTACCTATAAAACAGTCCATTAAACATATTATATTATATTATATATGCGACGTCATTAGATATTTAACATAAATGATAAACCCGGCTGTTCTTTCTCAATACTGATATGTGGTTCGTAAAATCACTTCTGGCTTATAAGAAACTATTATGACGAAATACCTTATCATATGCATATTATTTTTTTATGTTCATCGCCTGGCTTTGTCTGGGGACGTTATATTGGAGAACACACTTGGTATACGACACCACGAACTACTTTGAAAATAGCAAATACCTGTGTTAATAATGGTAATCGATTTTGAAAAAGCCTTCGATACATTGTCATTTGATTTCATTGAGCACACATTCAATATTTTTTTTTAATTTTACCAGGTGTCATACTTTGGATCACTATAAAAAAAAAAAACTATTCGCAAACAGCTGTTCAGTTTAACGGCTTTAAATACAAAAACTTCCAAATATACCAGGCAAGGTTATCACATTTCACCTATATATTTTAGCAGTATTGTGCTATAATGTTAACCATGAAAATAACGAATTCAAATAATATAAAATGTATTTGTAAACATGGCATTGAATATAAGCTATCACAATTTGCAGATAATACTTCTTTCTCGTCAGATGTATCTAAGACCCTCTTTACTTTGCTCTTGACCTTTTTTTTTTATAATTTCTGGTTTAAACGAAACATTTTTTAAAACCAACGTTGTATACATTGATTCAATAAAACACAGGTCAATAAAAAAAACTTACATGGAGAACTACTATAATTATTAAATTGTTCGGAATTACATTTGTTTTTATCATTACCGATAGATAGAAACGTAACTATTCAGATGAATTAAATGATTCAATTACCTTAATTACTAGATGGAAAAAAGGACACTCACACCTATTTGAAGAGTCACCGTTATTAAGTCAATTGTTCTTCCATTGTTTACTCATTGTCTTTTGTATGTATTGTTTCCGAGAAAAGTCTAAGGAGCGGTCGAACTCGTATGGCACTGAAGGAAAAACAACACGCGGGTTAGGATCTAAAAAGGGCCAAATAATATTTTAATTACATACACCAAAAGTCAAAGTTCTAAATAACCGTAATAAACTGTTATCTGACTTTGTTTGAGACAAAGGTTCTTTCAATATTAAAAGTTCTGTCATTGTCCAAAACTATGAAAAGAAGGGATTACAGATTGTTGCTTTTCACGCTTTTTGCAACAAAAGATAACTATCATGGATAAGAAAACTGTACAAATGTTATAATAATAAATATAATTTGTATGCTAGATGTATATAATAGGCGTTTGTAAATTGTTAAAAGATAACTGATTTAGAAAATAGTTTAATTAAGCCTTTGTTATATAATAACAATTTTACAATAGATAACGAACCACTCTTCTTACAGGTACTGCATGACAGGGGCATTAAGGTACATAAGGTACGTCCGTGACCTAGTTATCAGCTCTAATACATTTCTAGCAAAGAATGAACTTGATAGTATCGCAGGCCAAGCAATGAATGCCTTACAATTTGAAGCACTTACAAATTCAGTGATTTGTTTTTTAGAAAGTTAAATTTACAATTAAGTGCGAGCGAATTTTTGTCACCAACCATTTATTGTTACGCAAATTACTTTGTTTGTTACAAAAGCAAAAGTAAAGGTATATATAATTGTTTCACTTATAATGATGAACAACCAACATGTTAAAATAAATAGATAAACGTTGCCATTGCTGAAGAAGAATGAAAAAAATAGTTTAGAAACGTTTTCTTGATTACAAACAACCCCTACTTTACATGGTTCCAAGTTCAAGTTGAACACCAAATCTAAGGAACAAATGCGCCAATCTGTAAAATGAAAATCTTGAACCATAACAAATGTACTTCTGCAATCAACATAAGGAAACTATTTATCATCTTTGTTCGAATTGTGAAAATATCCAATCTCTAATCACAAGGGTATTTGAATTCTTGTTAAATTGTATAAGAACTAGAGATCCTTCAGAAATTAACTGTAGACATTTCATTTTAGGAAACGCTACACATGTAAATGTTAAATTAGATAGTTTATATCTTGCAATTAAGCGTTATATACTCATTTGCAAAAACGGAAACATTATTCCCCGTTTTGTGGTAAAAAAAATAGTTTAATTGTTTTTAGCTTATAACATAGATAAACATATATAATGGCCAGACAAAAGAACTAGAACATTGGTTTTTGATAAATAAGCTTGTGAACTGTGATCGTTGTTAAAGAAAATGCAGACATATACATGCACGTCAATACTTTGATGCCAGTTAAAGTATTAATTGTTATGACAGAAAGGTTAAATACTTAAGTATAGCCTAACATTTATAGCAAGTATATGCATCTAGTTGTTATAAGATATGTTATTCACTAAAAGTTTTAACTTCACTATGTAGGTGTTTTTTTTACTTTACCTGTAAATATTGTAAATTTCAGCGACATGTTTCGATGCGTATGCATGTTTGAACTGTAATATGATTTGTATGACTAAACGAAGGGTACACGTGTAGATGTGTGAAGACAAAATTAATAAATTCTCCATTTGCTTGATGTTTTGCATTTCTCCTCAGTCCATGAGCTTCGATTTTGTAATTGAACGCGTTCAGTTGATAGACAAAAACAACACAATGCCCCTTTAAGGATTCCCTAACTGACTTGTAGGGGCGTATGAACAGACTGGAACGGGAAGTACAGATACATGGGGCTGCGTATCCGGGTCCACAGCGTTGATGTTGTCAATGGCACGTGACGCGAAGATGTGCTGATAAAACAAAGAGTAATCCGATTAAACGAAGTTAGACTGTTTTCGCAGTCGAAAATTTGAATATCATGTATTGAAGAGGTTCAAGAAGCCAGTATTTTTATTTACATGTTTAAACTAAATAGTAAATGTTGTTCTTGAGTTTTAAGAAACCTTTATGTGCGTTTGGGTGATATTAATACCACGCAATATTCTGCGGCGTCTAAAATAATAGTAGTATTGAAACAAAAATGGACATCAGCATCTGTTATTGAACTTGAAAAAAGGTCTTACTGCAGAATATTCGCCTTTCGTGGGATGATATACTGTCGTGTTGAATCGGAAGTCATAGCCACCGTCTGAAAGCAAAAAATCAAAATATATTCCGAATTTACAACTGATCATATTCCAGTCAAAACCTTGCGAAGTTACATGTATATATAAACATTGCAAGCTTTGATAGAAAATTTGAAATATCTGGAAATCAGTAATTTGAACAGCAAATCAAAATGAATACTTATCTACGGAAAGTACAATGTACAATTCAAAATGGCTAATGTTAACCCATGCTACTATACCGCCACGTCAGAACAGTTTAAGACCACCCAATCAGGTGACGTAAAGTTGACCCAATTCGACCCATGCCTCGTCCTAACCTCTCCTGTGTTCGTAGTAGTCCTCAGCCCCGCGGTAGTAACCAATGAAGGAGTCCAACCCACGGTACGTGGGCGTGTACTTCCAGTTGCAGAAGCCCAGGTGCCATCTGTAGTGTAGTAAAAGCGGCGTTAACATGTGGGGAACGTGGGCAATGTAACAAACATGTGTGCAATGAGAGGGAATTGCACATGACAAAAAACTTGAACAAAAACTAACTTCAAAATTATTAAGTTTCTACGTTATTATTAGTCGGCATCTATATGTCTAAATGCATAAATACCAGTCTCATGTCATCTTTTGGTATGTAAAGTAAGTTCATTAAGATATTACAAAAACGTTTCCTTGTTTAAAATATATTCATAACAAAAACATATCACAGTTATAGAAACTTACTGGATATATTCAATTATTAGATCGGAATTAATTAAGTTCCTTGTTAAACTGTCTTGAATAAGATAGTAGTTCTACTTAAAAAACGTAACAACACAATATAAAATGCGTTAGATGAACACAATGCGTTAAGTATGGCTTAATGAGCAATGAAACATGCTGTGAGGTCAACGAGGTAGTGTACACTACTAAACACTTTGTCATTGCGCATAATGTACAGGAATTATCATCATTGACATGCAATAAAATATATAAATAAATGCAGTTTTTCAAAGAAGGAATAAATTGACTACGTACTTTCCAACAATATGTGTAGTGTATCCTAGCTCTTTGAGTTTTTGAGGTAAAGTCGTGAAATCGGAGGGAAGGTAGCCAGGACTGTCACCAACAATGACGAAATGCTGAAATGAAACCAGCTATGATTAATATACAATCACATAATCAGTATGGGTAGGGATGATAATATCAGTCTTCAGTCAAACTAGTTGCGGAAAGGGTTTGTGTCTGGTGTCACTTTTGGCCCGTAAATGTTATTTTAAATACTAATTTATAATAATTTATAGAGTAAAAGCCATCTTCTTCGAAAATTTTGATGAACATTTCTTCTAGGATATTTAAACCTTTAAATTGTGTTATCCACAATGTATACAGCGTTATTAATAAGTTCCTGCAAAACGAGGCAGTTAGTATAGGCACAAAACCTCCTTTCCACTGTGGATACTTAATAATAATGTTCAGCAATAATTACAGTGTATAACATGACACACACCCCTTCTGTGAGTATTACATAAAGAAGCTACAATAGGGACGTTTGTGGTACAATCAACAAGCCTAGAAATAAGCACACGAAGCGCAGAAAGGAAGTATAGCACTTGGTACATTCTCATACTTAACCACAATATGCGTGGTATAACCGAGATACTTTAATTCTGAGGTCACGTCGTAAAGTTGGACGGCAAAAATACTGGACGGGTTGGCGAATAAGAATACATGAATTATTATTGTTATTATTAGTATTATTATTATTAGTATTATTATTAGTAGTAGTAGTATTAGTAGTAGTAGGAGATGCAGTAGTAGATGTAGTAGTAGTAGCAGTAGTAGTAGTAGTAGTAGTAGTAGTAGTAGTAGTAGTAGTAGTAGTAGTAGTAGTGGTGGTGGTGGTGGTGGTGGTGGTGGTGGTGGTGGTGGTGGTGGTGGTGGTGGTAGTAGTAGTAGTAGTAGTAGTAGTATTACGGATGATTAAGTTTTAATAATATAAAGCAACAACATCAAACAGATGGTACGCGGTTGACGTAAGAAAAAAGTTTTCTGTTGTTTTATTTTGCTTATTCACGACTTGATATCCCCTAGATAATAGTTCAGAGTTTAACAATAAGAAACGGTGCATACATGAAGGCCCGTATGGAATGGGTAGTACCCAGTCATGAAACAGTTCTTGACCTGCCGTAGAAATTAAATGTACGTAAAACATGAGTTTAATTAATTATTAATACAACATATTTCAATTATGCGTGGTCATAGAAAGCATAAATTGGTCATGCCATTGTTAACTTGCATCTTTCAAGTAAGTATTAATACATAAATAATATCAATAATAATCAATGGCGCTTAAAATACTAAAATCTGCAACACATGCAAACTGAACAATATTAGGGTAAATAAGGAATATCGACAGAACCGAATAATGCTCCCTGATGCAACGCAGTCAGACAAACAAATGTGCAAAATGACTTTAAATCCATCCAGTCATAGCCAAGCTATTATTCCGGACAAGCAAATAGCGATTTTCAACATTTTACCTTCAAGTATGACCTTGACCTCTGACCTACAGTTCTGGTTCATTTAGGCAAACATATGTGCCAAGTTATTTGAAAATCCTCCATCCCATGGCCAAGTTATAGTCCGGACAAGCAAAAAGCCAATGTCGACCTTGACCTCTATTAACATTTATGCCACGTAGTTTTATAATCAATGGCAAGTTATATCACGGACAAGCAAAGTACCAATTTTGAACTTTTACCCCTGGGTGTGACTCTGACCTTGACCTCCAAACCTGATTCACGAGAGCCACACACCATCTCATTGCAGCAAACATTGGTTTAAGTAATTTCAAAATCCCTCCATCCATGGCCAAGTTATAGTCCGGACAAGCACAAAAGCCAATTTATAATCTAAAGGCAAGTACTCTCTCTGAAAAATCATAAGACCGGAACCACCTGACAAAAGTCGCATGTCTTCTTGGTAGGGATGCTGCATATGAAGTTTCATAAGTTCACGAGATCTCACGCAGAAACAAATTGGCCGCCGGACGGACACGGAATATGATGGAAAACATTCTTTTGCGAAGAGCATTTAACACCACGACTAAATTTGAAATTGCATAATAATTCGGACGGACGGACAAAGCGGCGACTAATAAAACGAAAGGCCACACCGGTCCATAAGCTCACATGTGGACATACAGATGGCTGAAAAATTAAGGCCATGAACGCCACGTACATCAGTGACATGTTGGGACTTATGGTGAGCACATGGGTCGGACGTAGGAGGAGTTGAGAATGACGCCACTTGACGACAGCTTGTTCAGGTTCGGCGTGTACATGGCGTAATTGCACCATCTGACGTCATTCCAGCCTACAAGCGATAAATACGAGTAAAAGTAAGTTTTGTTGTCGACTTTCCATCCCGGCACCATAACGGCTAACGCTAGTAACCATACAATCAATACTCAATACATGTACGTGTATTCCACAGCATATTTTAATGAAGAAAATGAAGAAGATAAAAACAAGACACGCATATGATTGAATAACATTTCTACAACATCTCTTGTAACTGATTATGTTGCCGACTTCTTTGAATTATAACTGTAAGAACTTACCCAGATCATCCGCCACTATGAAGATGATGAGAGGTGGTTTGTGTTTACAAATAAAACATCTCACATACGGCAGCAAAGCAAGTAACGTCAACCTCACAAGCATCATTTTACGATCTGTAAAACTACAACAAACGCATGTATAAAATATTTTTATTAACTCGCGTTCATCAACATTCCGGCTGTATTATAGCATCACAGTCGAAAGCTTGATACGTCTTCGAAAATGTATCTTATTGTATGGCAATGTACAATTTATCCTATTTATTCTTTGAAATGAATAGGTTTGAACATTTATGTTGCATAATGGTCTTGATCATCAGCGAAACACATCACATTATTCCTGTCAAGTTCAGTTCAACAGAAAACCGCGAGGAAATGTTTCAAAAAGGACCAATAAGCAGTAACTTGTTCGCTTATTACCTCCCTTGATTATAAAAAATAAAAAATGTCAAGAATTCCGTCCAATTTTGAAAAAAAAACAACAACAGAAAGTGGTGTTTCTTTTTATGCAAAATTCAAACTGATCATGACTATAATACCTTCATAATACTGTAAAGCAGAATAGAATTATATATTATTAACAATACTATATAAATAGCAACCAGTTGTGTTAGACAATTACAAACATGAAATCTACATTTAAGTGATTTAATATTTATTGTAAGCAAGCAAAACATTAAAAAAATAATTGCCACATTGCCTTAATTATTTATTTCGTTCACTTTTCTCTGTTTGAACAATACAGAAACGCTTATCCCACTAATTATATTTTCTGGCAAATCAATATAACATGTTTCAAAATAATGTCAAAATAAAAGAATTTCAAAGCAGTATTTGCTAGATGACTTTTTGGTAGGAATATTCTCATTCCCGTGTATACATGCACTGCTGGTTCTGATCGATAATGTAAGCAGAGTCATGCTTTGTCCTAATTATTTAATTTCAATGTCGAACAAGGTCATAATTTGAATTATATTCAAGCAAGAGTTGTCTGACTTAATTCCTCCGATAGGGTTGATCGCTGGGAAGACTTGTGTGATGATACAATCCAATACATCAAGTGGTTACTGAGATATGGCCTTAATTGTAACTTGCAGGCAAATCCTTACTACGGTGTGACGCAGATGGCGACGCCGATGCCAGCGCGAGCATAATAGCTCTTCTAATGTGCCAGTATGAGTATTGAATTAGAGATCTATTTTCTTTCAACTGGATGTTTTAATTCATAAAATATATATTCATCGAGAATAGTAATATATGAACTGAAGGGCCGCAAATTTAGACACTTTACTGATGTCAATAACTAATGATTAACTGTTACAATTATTGTAACAGATAATACTCCTATTTGTACCATGCAGTGACCATACATTCCTTTCTGCGAAATGCAGGACACTGTACGTATTTAAGCGGTGATAAGTTTTGTGATTAAAAGTTGGCGACCGATACCATCCCATCACATTACTTTACCATCTAGCGATCTCGCTAGAAAATGCCATGCCAAATAGGTCAGAGATAAAGGTAACATGTAGACATTTTGGCGGTACGATTTTCACAGTATATAATTCTTTAAGTTTCGGGAATGTGCTCAATACTATCTAATTTCATCGAGTCTTCAGCTTTTAATGGTTTGATTAGATCGACCCATAATATATTAGACATTAGTATCATTTAGTGTTTTATTTATGAAAATATAATGGTGGTATAACGTTATATTTAGACCCAGTATTCATATACATAAGGGTCATTTTATAACGTTGAAAACTGGCGTCCTGAGTAATGTCAACGTTACACCACCATTACATGACAGACCCATAAACATAAACAAACAGAACAGTATTGCGACTCAAACCAACGGCCCTTGATTGATAAGAGCTTTTCAAATAAACGTTGAAAACAATATGAATCAAACATAGTTGATCAGTTATCAGACACTATCCACCAATTTTACACGTAATTGATTCAATTAAAGCAAAATGGTGTAGAAATCTCAATACCATAATTAATGAAAAAGAATGGAAGTGTATTGTTGAGCTACCCTTCTTAATAACCAATGATGTAAAGGTTCGGTGGTTTCAATACAGATTACTTCACATGATACTTGGAACAAGCTGTCTTTTGTATAAAATGAGAATTACTGATGAACCATTATGTACATTCTGCAGTCTAAGTGAGGAAAGTTCAGAACATCTATTTTGGGAATGTCAGATATCTAAGGCAATAATTGATGGTTTGTTTCCTAGACAAACTTTTCCTTTCATGAATAAACAAGAAACGTAGAAATTCCAAGAAAACCAGATTTTGTTTAACGAAATGCATTACAGCCAGCAAAAATTAAAAATTTTAGTAATGGTGACATTGACCTTGACCACACCAACCCCATACACAATCCCAAGCGAGGTCTAGATATTAGGTATCTACATATGAAGTTTCAATAAAATATCTCAATGTCTTCTCAAGCTATTTAGCGGAAATTGTCTATTTTTAGTAAAGGTGACCTTGACCCCACCCACCCCATATGCAATCCCAAGCGAGGTATAGACATAAAATATCTATGCATGAAGTTTCATTAAAATATCTCAATATGTTCTCAAGCTATTGAGCGGAAACTGTTTTTTTTATTTTTAGTAACAATGAACTCGACCTTGATCCCACCCATCTCATATGCAATCCTAAGCGGGGTCTTGATATAAAGTATCTATTTATGAAGTTTTAATGAAATATCTCAATTCGTTCTCAAGTTATTGAGGTGAAAGAGGGTTTTTTTTGTTTTTCGTTACAGTGACCTTGACCCCAATCACCCAATACGCAATCTCAAGCGAGTCTTAATATAAGGCATCTATTTATAAATTGTCATTAATATTCATCTCGATGCGTTCTCAAGTTATTGAGCGGAAACCGTTTTTCTATTTTTAGTAACAGTGACCTTGACCTTGACCTCACCCACCCCATATGCAATTTCAAGCGAGGTCTCGCTATAAGGTATATATGTATGAAGATTCATTAAAATATCTCAATGCATTCTCGAGTTAGAGAGCGGAAATGAATAGTGCTACGTCCTCCAAAGCGCCCGCCCAACGACATATGCCAATCTAATAACCGAAATTTTTCTTTAAAAAATTTGATTAAACAATATTTCTCCTTGAATATACCATAAACTCATCAACAGCAATAAATAATGTCATTTTTTAAATTGAGTTGTACCTATACAATTGTAAAATGAACAACAGCATTCCAAACATAAATGGAACAAAGAAATATATAAAATATGAGTATGATAACTTAAGAAAAATATCCATTTCAAAAAATATTTCGGAATCTTTTTATAATGAATGGGAAATTTTCTATTCTTTCTTAGCACATAATTAATCCACTCTAGGAATAAGACAATATTCTTAGACCTAAAGCCATCATAATTGGTTTTCTGCTTAAAAAAAACAACGACCAGAATAAAAAAATATACTACTTAATTGTAAATTGTATTACGGTAAAGACCTCTCTTTCAATAACACTTACATGTACATGCTCTTTGTCCATGCTCCAATTATGTAAACTTATAAATATTCGAAAATTTGTATTTTTATTTATTTTAAATTTTTACAATTTTTCCCAACACAAAATGTCATATAACTTTTACACTTTCTGTTTTGCGCTGAATCTGATTTTTCTTAATAGTGTAATTCAATACAGTAAGTCTACACTGTAGACTCACATTGTGTAATCTACTTAATAAATGTGTGCTGTTGTTTGTACTTTTCAATTCTACTGAATAAGCCTATATTGTAGCCTGATATTGTGTATCTTACTTAATTAACTGTATCTGTAACTGTCTTAATTAACTGTATAGCCCTTTTCGAGCATACAATTTATATTCTGTTGATATATTTGGGTTACATGTGTGTACATGATAAATAATGAAGCTACTAATAAAAAGTATGAGTCTAACAAATGAAGCATATAATTTATTAAAAAATGCACTTACGCTACTACATTAAGAATATTAATTCATACAGATGTCATCACATACAATTGGGGTCATCATGCTTTATAATCTGTGAATACTGCTAATGGTTTTTATTTCGTTAGGCTGAAATTGATGAAATTGATTAGTATGAAAATGAATGTTATGGCTGTACTGGTACTGCTCCTCTTCTCATGTTTCTATGAACTAAATAAACTATATGTGTGTATGTATGTATTATTATTTCTGCAAAAAAATGTGTTGGACCAAAAAAAAAGTTTCTATTTCACATTTTATGTCATTATTTTTTACTTTAACGGTTATGTCAATGATGTTTTATAGGTTCTGCTTTTAAACGATGTTTAGAAAATAAACTAGTCGTTGATTATTCATAATTTGAACATTTGATATCGATCGATAAGAAATTTGATAATCATCTCACAGCGTATAATATTAAAAAGAGCAAACGTAAATCCTACCTTTCTGTTGTCCTAAACTGTTCGTCTTGAACACACGGTTTCAAGCGTTGTTAAAGGCTTTCATCCGCAACAGAATAATTGGGAGTAATCGATGTATTTTGTGTATATATTTAACTCAAAACATAATTACCTATTTGCAAAGATGAACAGCGATAAATGCGTTTTATTCAAGAGAAAGATCTTCCCATTAAAAATAAAAAGTATTTATAGATTATTATTGGTTGAGAAATGTAAGTTATTCGTGTTGAATAGAAACACTGACACGGTATTGATTGGTTCGAGTTATTAAAGCATTGAATATAGAATACGAATACATGTATACATTTAAATCTTTTTTCAATTGTTTATCTTTCAAAACAGTGAAGTAACTACTGATTAAATCTCCAATACATTCAACTATAATACAAATTATATTCAATTATCTGTCTGTCAGGTTATAACCAACTTAATCGGTTTGTTGACATGGCATATGAACATGTTTTTAGGGTTATTGAGAACATGATACAATGAATGTCCTGCTCTATAGTAGTCTAATCGATGTCAAAATAAGAAGTCAAAAACATAAAACATGTACATACATAAAATCTGAGTAATAGTAATTAAGAACATTAAAGACGTTCGCAACAATTGTTTTCCTTTTTTTGCAGGCGACAGATTTTCTTAAAAATTTGCACAAACATGTGTCAATGTATCCTAAAACTAAAACAGTCTTAAAAATAGGGGTCACTAGCTTTGTTCCGGAAATATTGGGGTTTAAATACGGTATCTGTCGAAGCCCTTATTTCAGTTTGTGTTACTAGCAATGTTCAAATATTCAAAGCGTTCATATTCAAACAAGGACGGATATTTTTAAATACATTTTTTTAAATAATGTTCCGTTTGGCAATATACAAGCGCAGTTTAATGATAAAACGCGCTTTATCTATAGTTACAATTTAAAAAATGACTTTTAATGGAAGTTAATAAGGTTAATTATGCATTTAACATGCCTTTGAAAACATAAATAAATGATCAGATATACGAATATCTTTTGTTCCAAACGACAGATTTTGTTTTAAAATTCCATGTACATGCATATAGAGTTTATTTCAAATACATTAGGCTTTAAGCCGATGAAAACACATATAGGCATACGTACAGGCATATAAATAACTGTTTCAAGCAAATACCAATTTTAAAATATAAAATCTGAATAAAAAATCGAAAATCTTATTAAGTTAACTTGCTAGTACAATACATTCCTTTACCTGTAGTTATAATGCTGTATAAAATAACATGTAAACTGACACATACAATAGTTATATGGAGAGAAACTATTGATAATATAGTTCTGTTTTCAATTTAAAAGCTTTAAAAATGAATGTGGCAAGATTTCTAATTGTCTTTTCATTGTCAGTCTGTAAACGTTCAATAAATTTTATCATATTTGTATGCTTCCAATAGTATTTGTTTATATATTGTTTTATAAAAGTGTTAAATACTGGGCATTCGAGTAAAATATGAAACTCTTCTTCGAGAACGTTACAATGTTTACATTTTCTATTTTGCTTGTGCCGTCTCCCTGCTTCTACTTCAAGTATGTGAGCAGATACTCTGAAACGAGTTGAATCAATTCTTAATTTTGATAAATCTACTACATTTAGATAAGGCTGAAATTTAAAGTTTCGTTAAAGGTTATAACTTCTACCCCTGGTCGATCGTTGTAGATCAGTTAAACAGCTTTGAACAAACATAACAGATATTCTTTGTCTAGCAATAGATATAAAAATATTCAAGTCTCCTACTCCCTGAAAAACCAAACTTAAAAAAAAAACTAGTGTATCAAGTACATGTTTAACATATTTAACGCAAGACTGTTTTTCTGGATATACATCAAGATCATGTAATAACATATTATAAACTATTTTAATATATTTAACATCATCAGATTGTAATACTTTTAACAAATATTTTAAAACACAAACAATACGTTTACTTATTAGCGATTTACGTCCAAGTTCACCGTATGTAAAATTACTAGTATTTTGAGTTTGCAACCGGACACCTTACACTTGCTTACAATAAAGTATGTGTATTCTTTGAATTTGAATGCTATTATTGAAACCTCATACATCACTACCATAGCTAAGAATTGGTTCAATAAGCTTATCAAATAATTCGAAACTTTGACTAACTGATATATTTGGAAATTTTACTGAGTTTGATTTTAACTTATATATTGCTTTAAGAGCCTGTCCTGAAATCGCGTCATATGTTGCTGAAAAGGAACCCCAGTTGTAAAAACTATACCTAGATATGTAAATTAACTAACAATTTCTAAAACGTTGCCTTGATATATGAATTTCAAATTTCTTTTATTTTGCCTGACCTTTTTGAAGATCATTATCTATGTTGTGTTAACATGAATGCATAACTTCCATTTAGCACAATACTGATCTTACAATATAGGAATAATGAAACTCTAGAGACATCATCAGGAGAGAAACCCTTATTACCACCGTTGGTCCTTTATTTGATGCAAGTGACCAATTGCCTATACAATACAGGACATTACATACAACACAACACACAACATAAAAATGATTAAATCTGGGGTCACCGCCTTGGAACGGTCAATGCAACGCATTGGGGGTTTAAACCAGTTTTAAAGGCATGCCAAGCCTCAAACTTAGCCCAGAAATAATCACTAAACAATGGGAAAATATACAATCGACAATATAGAAATCACACAGCAGACACAAATGCACAAAAAATTATTAAATCTAGGGTCACCGCCTTGGAACGGTCAATGCAAAAACACATTGGGGGCTTAAACCGGTTTAAAGGCATGCCAAACCTCACAGCGCAGAGTTCATCACAAATTATATTTCCGATTCTGCAAAAATAACAATATAATCAGCATATAAAAACAAAACAGTTTTAACATACCAAGATCAACGCCTTCAAATTCATTGAGCATGAAATGTTCCTCAATATCATTTAACTACACCGAAAACAAATTGCGAAAACGATTCCCTTGTCTTACACCTAAAAAGCCTGTAAAAGATTAATTACCGATTTCGTTATTAAATTTTATTTTTGATTTAACCATATTATACATTGATCTTACTATGTTTTAAATTTCACCTCTAACACCTAATTTTATTATCTTGTACCATATAATATCTCTAACTACAAAAGCAAAGGCCTTGGAAAAATCAACAAATGCTGTGTACAATTTCTTATTTTGATTTAAAATATGTGTAATTATACCTTGCAAAACAAAAATATTATCTTCTGTTCCCATAGTTTTTCTAAATCCGGCTTGAACTTATATGTAAACTTTACATTTTCCCCCAAAACAATTCAATCGATTGTTAATAATTTTGCTAAATAAATTTCCTATAATACTTAACAATGTGATTCCTCTATAATTACCCGTGTCTTCTAAGTCCCCTTTCTTATGCAGAGGAACAATAAAACCTTCGCTCTAAGACTCTGGAAAATAACTTAAATCGAACATTTTATTAAATAGGATATAAAACACCCTCAACAAGTG
>JAPFQT010000528.1:0-80679 GCA_027627225.1 Congeria kusceri
AGAAGAACGAGTAGTAGTAGTAATAGAAGTACGAGTAGTAGTAGTAGTAGAAGTAGTGGTAGGAGTAGTAGTAGACGTAGTAGTGGTAGGAGTAGTAGTAGACGTAGTAGTGGTAGGAGTAGTAGTAGTAGTAGACGTAGTAGTGGAAGAACGAGTAGTAGTAGTAGTAGGAGTAGTAGTAGTAGTAGTAGTAGAAGTACGAGTAGTAGTAGTAGTAGTAATAGAAGAACGAGTAGTAGTAGTAGAAGAACGAGTAGTAGTAGTAATAGAAGAACGAGTAGTAGTAGTAGAAGAACGAGTAGTAGTAGTAGTAGTAGAAGTACGAGTAGTAGTAGTAGTAGTAGTAGTAATAGAAGAACGAGTAGTAGTAGTAGAAGAACGAGTAGTAGTAGTAATAGAAGTACGAGTAGTAGTAGTTGTAGGAGTAGTAGTAGACGTAGTAGTGGTAGGAGTAGTAGTAGACGTAGTAGTGGTAGGAGTAGTAGACGTAGTAGTTGTAGGAGTAGTAGTAGACGTAGTAGTGGTAGGAGTAGTAGTAGACGTAGTAGTGGTAGGAGTAGTAGTAGACGTAGTAGTGGTAGGAGTAGTAGACGTAGTAGTGGTAGGAGTAGTAGTAGACGTAGTAGTGGTAGGAGTAGTAGACGTAGTAGTTGTAGAAGTATTACTAGCTATTATTATTATTATATGTTTATGTGGTTGCAATCTGGTTCATAACGCAATATACGTACAAGCTTTGGACAACGTGAACAGCATTGTAC
Organism: Congeria kusceri; assembly: GCA_027627225.1. Lineage (NCBI taxonomy): Eukaryota > Metazoa > Mollusca > Bivalvia > Myida > Dreissenidae > Congeria > Congeria kusceri. The sequence goes on from JAPFQT010000528.1 coordinate 759, forward strand.
ATGTACTAATCGTAATAATTAAATTAGCTATTACATATACAATTTACTCACGTAAAAGAACCATTAAACCACGATGTTTCTTTACACGGTACTACACTATTCAACGAATTTGTTGAGGTACAACAGTAAAATCTGGTTTACATTGGTCGCACACATTGTTGTAAAAAAGAAATTCACACACCTCAAATGTTCTTACAAATTATAGTAACGTGTCGGTTTTGAAAACTTAAAATCCACGTCTTCCATATAATATCTTACTTACCTTGCAAGAGGATCGAAAGAGCACAGATCTGTAGGGACAGCATTGTTACGAACAACAGGATAAGAAACACTGTTATATTTAGAATCATGTTCTGAATTGTAAATAACTGCCGATGACTCGTTGTTTGTCTCAATGTGGAATGTTATGTCCGTTTAAAGGTGAGGATCCGCGTTTAACATAAGAGAATTATTGACGCCGCGACATTTACCGTATGTTTTGAATTATTAATAGCGCAGAAATAGTTGGATTCAAAAAATGTTAAATTTAAAAGAAACGTGGACGTAACAGACAGACCAACCGACAACTGCAAAACAATATGCCGCCTTTTCTTTGAAGGGGTGGGGGGGTGGAGGGGTCATATTTGTGCGTGCATTATCACGAGTTTAGATAAACATATTAATTTACACAGGGGCGAGCCCAGGCATACGTACGTGCGTGTACTTGGCTGAAAAATCCTAAATGTAACATTTCCCAAAATGTCCTAAAACGAAGCCACTCGTAGATTAGGTCTCTTAAAAAGAAAATCTACTTTAGTGCAATGGTCAAAAGGATCACAACGCCTTTTCGAATGTATTGTTGACAATACATAACTTGATGTCTACATCTGAATGTTCGAAAAAACGAGTTTGCATGTTTTCGCAACGCATTTATACTACAAAGGGCATATTTTACATCCACAGCCCTATGTCCCCACGAACTGCTTCTTCGCCATTCTAGAAACAAAACAAATTCTGTGTAGGTTATGTGTCCCGTAGCCTCTGACCCAGCATTAGTGCGTATCCCAGATTCAACCTCAAACACGCCCCTGAATTTACATGTATTAAGGATATATAGTTATGATGTAGGAAAAAGAGAGAATAAATTCATTCATGTACAGAATAAAACACGTTTCCTTATTTATTACGACTCACAAGTTTTTATAGGCTTCCGTGAAGCATTTTTTTTCATTTTCTCTTCGAACATTTAAGTTGCATAATCATCATATTTTGTTCGTAATTCATTACGTTTTTTATCAACTAAACACTGCGTTCTAATTTCTCTACTTAAACTGAATTTTGAGCACTATCCTGATGCCACTGGCATACACTAAGCAATGTGATTTGCTCTTGTATTTTGTGTGAAGGTAAATTGGAATTGTATAAGAGTCGTCTACATTTCCCCCCCCCCCCCCAAAAAAAAAATAATTCGACCTACCTACCCACCTCGCAAATTATGGGTCGCGTTACCGCCAACAAACACTTTTTAAGGATGGTCCAAACACATTTTTTTTTTCAATTGAATTATGTTTTTTCGTGGAAAAAGGCCGAACACGGGCCACGTAGTTTCCATGGCAGGCTTCAACAAAAGTCAAACTGGAAATAACCCACTAGAGTGAAACCCTTGTTTGGTGTACACGAAATAGTCCAAACGATGCAATAAATCAAACATAACTAGCTAAGAACAGGGAAGAAACGTAGCATCAAAGAAAACACGCAAAATAACATATCCTTTTTATTTCAGCAATCAGCACCACAAATCATGTCCTTTCTATTCTTCAAATAAAGCTCATCAGATAAGGCTACATCACAAATAATTGTCCCTTTTATTTTTTTACGTTTGAACAATGTAAAAATATTATTAGTATCCCCAAATAGAGTTAATTGAAGTATCCTAATGCAAGTTGCTATGACAACGGTAAGGTTACTTCTCAATGTCGTATTTGAAGGTACCAGATGTAACCTGTTCGTCCCATTCGTCAACCTGGAATGAGGCACACAACAAGATTAGTGGCGCAATAATAATGTTCATGGTATTTTTTACAAATGAGCATGCTTACTGTATGTGTAAGTTTGTCAAAGCAACTTGTTTGCACTACAGCAAAAGATCAGACAAACTAATGCCTACCATCCTGATTACTGACAAGTCAAAATAATGCTAGAAACAAGAGGGCCATGATGGCCCTAGGTCGCTCACCTGAGTTTAAGGCATCATAATGGCTAATAAGAAGAGGGCAAAATGGCATAAAACCCCTTACCTGAGTATAAAAATCTGGGCCTTGCAGGTTCAGAAGTTTTTGTTAGTTTATATAAACCATGTGACCCACAGGGCGTGGCCACTTTCAATTTTTTTTTTTTTTTTTTTTTTTTTTTTTGGTGATCCGATTCTTTATTTACCTCGTCCATAGGTATGTGCAGGTTGAGGTCATCCTGCTCCATACCTTACAATGTTTGATGTTAGTAGACAGACAGTTTAAATACAATAAAAGTTAGTGTATAATAATATTTGTTGAGTTGTCTTTAACATCTTTATAGATTACTGATAATGTTATAGAAGAGGCAAAATAAATATGTTTATATGAATGCATGTACAACAAAATAGCAAAAAACACTCACTTTCGGCATACATACAAACACAAATATGAAAGAAAGAAGGAAAAAAAAAAAAAAAGAAACAACAAAGAGAATCGTGTTTGGACTTCTGACAATATAATCTTGAAATCATTGCGAGGCATACAGCAAAATGGTATCGGGTAAGTATTAGAACAATAAAAAACTAGTATAATTATGATATTGGATACACTACACTACTTCATCGTGGATTGGATTGGCAAGTAGCTGTACAATTGCCCATTTTTGCTATTCTTTTTCTTGACATTTGCCATTGTTTTGAATGTCCCATGATAATCGTAAACTTTTACTTAGTCCTAGTATAGTGGGTGGGACCCTTTTTTTCTTACACATAAATATATATTTTTTCAATTCTAAGATAAAAATATTTATTTCACTCATGGTTTCATTTGTACTGCTAAGTATCATAGTTTGACAACAAATTTCAGAATATTTGTGCATATTATGTGACCTTAAAAATTGAATAACAAAATTGACAACAATTTGTGTAAAGTAGCAGTCCCAGAATAAATGTATAATAGTTTCTTCATGTTCTTTGCAAAAAGTACATAAATTATTCTGTGCAATATTCATTTTATACAGTAAAGATTTAGTTCCTAGGATTCTGTGCACAATTCTTGTCTGAAACCACTGGGTGTATGTATCTCTGGAAATGTTAAAAACAAGTCTATGTACTTTTTTCCATTCAATGTTATCGAAAGATATATTCCATTTCGATTGGCAAGTTGGTATATCTGTGTTGGAGGTAAACGTTTTATATACAATTTTGTTTTGGTTTTGCATCAAGACTATATTATTTAAATAAAAGGATGTAAATGCACATTCTATATCTGGCTTTTTTATAACATCAAAGCCTAACATTTTTATAAAGTTCTTCACTGTTCTAATTAAGCCTTCATAAAATAGAAAATTAATTTGTATACCAATGTAAGATTCTAACAAATCCTTACTCACAAATAGTCCAGATGAGCTTACTATATCTCTAACATACCTAACTCCTCTATCATACATATGTTTATTATAAATACTATTCAGACCTATTTTAAAGTTGTGGTTATAAAATAAAGGCATATTTAATATATCTTCATGCCTACTAACAACTTGTTTATTGATATATGCAATATAACATGTAAGTACATCTTTCCAAAAACAATTTTTTAATGTTTTTACTATTTTTTCAGCATAATCTTTTCCCACATTCGTCAATTTTTTAACATCAAACAATGAATAAACCAGTAGGAAACATTTTCCACTACACAATACAATTTTCCTTAACCATGTCATTTTCATTGCTTTTTCAAAGGCATAGACATCTATCATAGAAATACCTCCATCATCATAAGATTTAATAGCAACATTATGTTTAATTTTAGCAGGCCCATTCCAGACATAATTATGACAGATGTTATTTATCTGTTTTAGTATTATTTCTCCTGGATTAGGGAGGGTAATAAATAGGTGCGTCAACAAGGGGAGTAATAATGATTTGATAACAGTTATCTTTCCCAGGGGTGTTAAGTGTCTTCTACTCCAAAAATTTATGACATTTTGTAGTTTTTCTATTTTACTGGAGAAATTCATGTCTATCTTTCTACCCCAGGGGCATAATTGGCAAAATATTTGTAGTGGACCACTATTCAATGTTACATACCAAACATGAAACCACTGGGCCTGGCGGTTTCAGAGGACAAGATTTTAAAGTCATTTTGCTATATAAATGTATATAAACCATGTGACCCCCAGGGGCATCATTGGAACAATCTGTGTAGAAGACCACTCCACAATGTTTCACGCAAAATATAAAACCTCTGGGCTTTACAGTTTCAACAAGGAAGATTTTTAAGGCCCACTTGCCATATGAGTCTATATAAACCATGTGACCCCCGGGTCATGGCCACTTTTTACCCCAGGGGCATACTTTGAACAATCTTTGTAGAGGGCTACTATAAAATGTTACATATCAAATACGAAAACACTCCGGTTTCAGAGGAGATTGTAGTCATTTTGCTATTTAAGTTTATATAAACAATGTGACCCCCAGGGCAGGGCCAGTTTTGACCCTTGGGACATCATTTGAACAATCTTTGTAGAGGACAACTAAACAATGTTACATACCATATAGAAAACCTCTGGGCATAGCAGTTTCAGAGAAGAAGATTTTTAAAGTCATTTTGCTATTTAACTTATAAGTCTATATAAACCATGTGACCCCCGGGGTGTGCCCAGTTTTGACCCCAGGGGCATCATTTGAACAATCTTAATCTTTGTAGAGGACCACCATACAATGTTACATACCAAATATGAAACCTCTGGGCCTTACGGTTTCAGAGGAGAAGATTTTTAGTCATTTTTTTAATTAAGTCTATATAAACCATGTGACCCCCGGGGTAGCCCAGTTTGACCCCTGTGGCATCATTTGAACAATCTTTGTAGAGGACCACTATACAACGTTACAAACCAAATATGAAACCTCTGGGCCTTGCAGTTTCAGAGGAAATTTTTGAAGTCATTTTGCTATTTAAGTCTATATAAACCATGTGACCCCCGGGGTGTGCACAGTTTTGACCCCAGGCGCATCATTTTAACAAGCTTTGTAAAGGACCACTACCGTAATTACTCAGTCATAAGTCGAGATTTTAAGCATCTTAAATTGTGGTTATAAAGTACATTTGACTCACGAGTTCACAAAAAATCGTAGCATATTGAAATATTTCTCAAATGCATTTTATTTCTTACCTGCATATTTCCTAATCCACACACTATAATCCATTCATAATTATCACAGTTTGCCCTTTCTATTAATTACCGACAATTAAGAAAAAATGCATAACTATTTCATTATTAAATAAGATGCAACCTGTGAATGAAACTATCTACCAGGTACTCTATTTTAATTGACTCCCCCACTTTAAGCCCCAGCTAAGACCATCAGCCACCAATAACAAATCAATAAACCTGCAGACAAAACCCATGATTTTTGTGTATAGCATATTGCTAATAAAACTGGCTGGAACCGGTTTTTGTGTACATCAAGATCTGTTAAAGACGATTTGGCAGTGATTTCAGCTTCAAGGCATTTACTGCAGACTGTACCATATACCTACTTATTAGGGCATACTCTGGCCAATTTTCAGACGGTGTTTTATGATCATTCTAACTTGACTTATGGAATGGTTATTATTAGAAATTCGTTTCTGGAATGAATTGCAACTTCTTGACTTATGAGACGTGTACACTTATGACTGGGTATTTACGGTATACAATGTTACATACCAAATATAAAACCTCTACGCCTTGAGATTTCAGAGAATTTTAAAGTCATTTTGCTATTTAAGTCAATATAAACCATGTGACACCCAGGGTGTGGCCAGTTTTTACCGCAGGGGCATTATTTGAACAAAGTTTGTAGAGGAGCACTATGCAATGTTACATACCAAATATAAAACCTCTGTGCCGAGCGGTTTTAGAGAAGATTTTAAAAGTTTCTTTGCTATTTTAAGTCTATATAAACCATGTGACCCCTGGGGTGTGGCCAGTTTTGACCCCAGAGGCATGATTTGAACAATCTTTGTCGAGGACTACTATACAATGTTTCATACCATATGTAAAACCTCTGGGCCTTGCAGTTTCAAAGGAGAAGATTTTTAAAATCATTTTGCTATTTAATAAACCATGTGACCCCCGAGGTGTGGCCAGTTTTGACCCCAGGGGCACAATGTTAAATGCCAAATATGAAACCTCTGGGCCTTGCGGTTTTAGAGAAGAAGATTTTTAAAGTTATCTTGCTATTTAAGTCTATATAAATCATGTGACCCCGGGGTGTGGCCAATTTTGACCCCAGGGGCACTATTTGAACAATATTTGTAGAGAACCACTATCCAATGTTAAATACCAAGTATGAAACCTCTGGGCCTTGCTGTTTCAGATTAGAAGATTTTTAAAGTTATTTTGCTATACAAGTCTATATAACCATGTGACCCCCCCAGACGTGGCCAGTTTTGACCCCAGGGGCATTATTTGAACAATCTTTGTAGAGGACCACTAGAGGATGTCACATATCAAATATGAAAGCTTTGAGCCTTGCAGTTTCATATGAGATTTTTAAAGTTTTTACTTTTTAAAACCATTTTTAGCTCTGGTGAACTACATATGCAGTGGACCGTAAAGATATGAACAACTCTGAAAGAGGTCCACCCAAGCATCATTCCTGTAAAGTTTGGTGAAAATCTGCCAAGCGGTTTAGGAGGAGATGTTGTTAAATGAAAAGTTGACGATGCACGCACGAACACACGACGGACAATGGGCAATCACAAAAACAACGTCCCCTATATCTGTGCAAATCACCGTAGCATTCAACAACTGTATATGTTTCAATAAAAAAATGGAGCACTTATTCTACTGTCACCAGTACATTGTAACATACTATTTTCGAACAGAGCTTCTGTCACAGAAGATCTAGGATGTATCGTTTAAACAAATAACACTTAACCAGGTTTTGCTGTTCTTTAACTGCATTTAATAATCTCTAGATAAATAAGAGAATAATTTACATTCAGCATAAGTTTTTACACAATCAAATGCAAAACAAATGATATATTACACGGTACACCATTGAATCTGAACCTACGAATGTTCTGAATCTCCTCAAATTTAGTCTTAACTTAAAATATTATCCGCTGCAATTCCAAGCTGGGTCTGTAGTCCGAAAACATCTTAAGTAAAATCTTATCCATAACCTTAAAATCATTATTTTTCATTAGCATTTTATTTCATATTTAAACAACTTTGAGCAAAATGTGTATTAATTATCAACTTATTATTAACTATTGTTTACTTACCTAATTGTAAAGGGGTTCACAAATTTAAACCTATGTGTAATTAAAATTATTAAATTACGAAACAATGTAAAAGAAGTGAAAATATTTTAAGATAAACTGAAGATGTTTTTGGAATACGGACCCAGATTTGCAACAATCAATTTTATTAGTCAATATTTTAACTGACCCAGATTTACAATAATCATTTTTATTAGTCAATATTTTAACTGACCCAGATTTGCAACAATCAATTTTATTAGTCAATATTTTTACGGACCCAGATTTACAAGAATCAATTTTATTAGTCAATATTTTAAGTTGAGACAAAATTTGAGATTGTGTTCTTTTGTAGTCACCCGCCACATAACTTGTGTGGGGATTGGTCATGAAATTATTTCCGTGGCCATTCTCCCCCTACCTCTGATTCAAGTAGGGCAGTTGTCAGTTACTGGCATAGGTATGTGCACTTAGTACTGGTAAACCGCTTAGATTGGCTAAGCTTGCCCAGGAATATGTTAGTAGGTATACTGACCGCTGTGATATGACTGAAATACTGTTAAAAACAGCGAAAAATACATACAAACAAACAAACTTTTGTAGTCATAGTGCCAGAGATCTATATAAACTTGTGCTAACAGGAACCTAGTCTTTTTTGTACAATGGACCATCAACCTACCCAAGCCTTGGGGCACAGCTGCATGTAGACGGCCTTGAAGTAGTTGCAGTTGGGATAGTCCTCACCCTTGATCTTCAGGCAACGGTGGTAGTCAATGTAGTTGCGCTCACAGTTTCTACAAGCAGCATCTCAATGATCATGTGTATAAGCTTTACTGTTATAAACAGGATTGTGCACAGATTTTGTCAAATTTATGTACAGCTAAGTACTATTCTATCAATAACAACAGATACATGTAAATAATTTTATTAAGCTTTATACAATTTATGTGAGCTGATATTTAAAAGTACCACTACTCAAGTATATATTTCAGTCAACAAAATTCCATTGTAAATAAACAGTTTTCAGCTTATTACCAATTCAATTTATGAAAAAAGTAAAGAAATAATTTATTTCTAACCCGAAGAATAATAATTGTAAGGTTTCCATAGTAAATGTGTGATTGAGCATTATCACTGTGCAGTAAATGTGAAATATATCAATTTCAATTACTAGACGAGGCAAAATTTGCTTACGGTTTCTGATTCTGATGAGGGTATCTGGAATCAAAGGGAGCTGTAGGATTGGTCCAGCCGGGGTCGTACTCTGCAAACACAAACAGGCAATCAACATCAGTAAATTGTCAAAACAAAATTCTCATTTTTGTGCACCTGAATTAACTAGCACAACTATGTTAGTTGTTCCAATTACATATTTTAAAGGTCGTTTTTTTAACAATGGTCTTCTGGTTTAGATCAGAAACTTATAAACATTTATAAACAAGACTGCTTAATACACCATATGGCATTCTTACTTATGCAGAGGGCATTCAAGACAGTATCGATAACACTAAGCTGCTAGAGAGAAAATGCCAGTAAACATTACAGGTATACTTTAATTTACCAATATGAATACAAGTGAATACATTTTTGTTATATAATGACATTCAAACTAAAAAAGTACTGAACTGAATAAAAATTATATAAACTTCACCTGATATTGGAAGTAATATATACTATTAAATAATCAGTAAAACAAACAGGCTTACTGGTAAAGGTTTCATCTTCAACTTGTTCCGCACTAACATCAGCAAGCCATTCATAGTATGTAGTATTGGACTTATGCAAGATCATCTTGTAATTCTTGCCAGCATTGATCCCCTCTCGCACTTTTTTGGACATTGCTACTGGGATGTTGTACAAGCTTTCCAGTTTGGATTTCACCTCATCTGCCGGGCTTGATTCAGCCATGGTTACAGTTCACTGAAAACAAACGTTTTTGCATTTACCACAAACCACTGGCGAGAAATCTTTAAACAGAACTACACACAAAATAAATAACTCTATGTTTTATAGAAATACAGCTTTAAAACCATTTCATGCGTGATTCCATGAATTAACAATTATATTCAGTAGCGAAATTAATCCACTTAAAGGATAGCATGGATTATTTGGAGCAGCCTTATAGATAAACAAGTTAATACACGGGACATTGCTGAAGAGTTAACACACAAATAAGAATTAACCATAATACACACACAAATGACGAAGTCAGTATTCAAGGTCAGCTCAGATGGAATTTATAATGGCAGAATGGTTGCAAAAGAATGAATACACATCATTTAAGGACAGTTTCACATTATCTTGCTATACATGCATTTACTAGTAAACAACACAGCTTACATGTTATAGTCGTATTATGATTTTATTGTAAACAATCAAATTGTTATTGGCGACTTATCATGTTAAATGTAACTAAACATGGGTAATAATGTGTCTTGCTCTCATATAATCTAATGCATGATCCTAAAAACAAAAGTTTTATAATTAAATGAGAAAAGATTATTCTTTACAAATGTACTCGGTTTGTTTAAACTTATTTTCGATTAAATATTTTATCTCCGAATATCAGGTATCCGACAGTCGGGCAACTTTGTCGACCTCTGACATTATTTAAACAATATCGACATAAACATCTCATTTTAAAATAAGCTAATGAAATATTATGTACTTTATTTCCTGTTTTGAAGAAATAACGTTTTATTACACTGTACTATTGCTAGGATTCATACCTACCAAAACGCAGTGATGACCTTCAGCTGAAACAGTCACGCACACCCCAAATACCTAAAACCATACAAAGTTACAACGGTTACATGCTACTAAAGATTTACGGTAAGCTCAGTAAATTGCCAGCTCGGTCATAATGATTGTATATACCGGTAGTAAATGCTTAGGGAGGTTCGGTAAATATTAATTTTATTAATAATATATAATCATACTAAAATACTATCTACTAAACAGGGTGATCAAGATACCATTAGCGCACAAGCTCTACAGGAAGACCTCGACACCTCGTTGCAGATAAGGGAGACAAACTGGCTGATGGGTGTTCAACGCAGACAAGAGTGAATTCTTGCGCATCTCAACGAGCGGAAAAACCATGAGGCATCCTACTCCATCCATGGCCACACTCTGAAAATAACGAAGCAAGCAAAATACCTTGGTTCCAATGGACTGCCCACATCGACATAATAACAAAGAAGTCCAACTTACAACACCTTAGCATTCCTGCGCCGCAACTTGTCCTCCTGCCCGCGCTCAACCAAGGAACATGCAACACGTCTCGTGTCAGGCCTCAACTTGACTACGTGTCCTCAGTCTGCGATCCCCGCACCAAACCCAGGACCCATGCTATTGAAATGGTCCAACGCAGAGCTGTTGGGTTCGTCTCTGGGAATAAATATAGAAAAAGCATCGTTGGAGCCATGATAGAGCAACTGAGATTGGAGAGTCTCCAACAAAGACGCAAATAAGCGAAAGCGGTGAAGGTGTATAAGATCGTTAACAGCTTGGTTGCCATTGAACCATCACCCTTTCTCCACCCACAAGAGCATCGACAAGAGTCCACAGTATGAGATTCATACCTCTCTACTGCAGAACCCAGACAATACAGGAATCCTTTTTCCCATCAGCCATAGCAGTCAGATTTAGCCACGATGTTGTCAAAATGTTCGTCTTGTCCGTTTGTAAAAGCACGTGCACCGTAAACATTCACTGCATATTTTCGAAAAAAAAAACACAGAACGTTTTGTGTCTATACACAATACTAAGACATCTAAGTTAAATTAATTATGAATAATCTACTGCATAATGATATTTTCGATAAAAAAACCCAACAACAAATCTTTTAAAACGTTTACCAGTTTCAATGGCTTATTAATGAACATTATTGAAAGTGTCCTGTATACTTTATGCCTATTTGGCCTTCTGTACAAGTACTCACTATGTACAACACAAACTAGTTCAGGATTTAATTAGCAGCATGCAGCAAGCTGTCGGATGGATTTTCTAAAATATATTTTAATATTGTTATAGGGAAATACAATGCATCATTGGGTCTATTACACATTACTACCGATGCAGAGTTTTGTTGCATATAATATTAGAATGATCATCTTCGTTCGTCGTCGCCTTTACAATCACTATCATCATCAGCAGCAGCATTAACATCCTTATCATTATCGTCGTCATCACGATCACGATCATCATCATCATGATCACCATCATCATCGTCATTTTTGTGCCACCTCTAGAAAATATCACCATAATCGCAATTCGAACTTACTTGTGTATACTGCTCAGTACGGTGGCAGTAGACGTGACATGTGAGAAAAATAATTTATCTCGTGGCCATGAGTTAGTAAGTCGTGGCCATGACAATAGCTCGTGGCCACGAGATAAATTATTTTTCTCAAATGTCCCCTCTATGCCACCGTAACTCAGTGTACGAGAACAACAATCCATTATGTCTCCCTCTGATTACTGGTTTGTTATATAAAACAACGATATCCGATCAGACACACTAACAAATAAATAAATATATATATTTCAAGTATCATTCATCTGTATGTTCAGTAACATAACTTTGTTTACAAATCACATACTAAAACACTTTAAAAGAAGACAAAAATTCAAGATTTTTAACATCAGAAACTACATAAATGCTGCAGCGTCACCTACGGTTGTTTATATTTTTGAGACAACCATTATCGATTACTTCCAGGTAATCATGTAAATCAAATTTTATAAACTTTAAGTTTAGTTATATGGATTTTCACTTTATTACATATAATGGTACATCAAATGTTTGAGCAGGCATTGAAGTTAACAAATAACATCTATAAAAATTCAGCCAATTAATCAATACATACAATTAATTCTGTTCATGAAAGAATCTTTAGTAAAAACTAATTCTAATTCTAAAATCTGTATCAGTGTTATTTAAGGTTATACTTATGCAAATTACATGTTTGAAGCAACGCCTGCTTTTACATGTATGTATACAACACTGTAATGAAAATAAATAAGTTATTAATTCACATCAAAATTATTATTTTTAATGTGCAGCTAAGTAGAACATGTAGAACTTCAATGAAAGACACGATATATATGTCAACAAAAGCACACATTCAATAGCACATATTATTTAAAAAGAACTACAAGAGTTGTATATACCACATTCTAACATGATACTTGATACTCACGATTCTGAGGGGAGCATAGTAAATAGTAGTGCCAATTACAATTGCAAAAATATATGTTAAATCATGTTAGAATATAAAAAAATCGCATTATCAATTCATTATCGGCCAATACACAACTCTTTGTAGCTACGCCCCCGTGGTTTAATTCCTACACATAAGAACTCCAAATCGTTGTTTATTGGCCATAAACAACAATATATCGAAAACTTTTTCTTAGGTATTGTATAAAAGTAAAAAAGAAATAAATAAGCTACATCAAGCTACACAGGTTATGTTTGACAGCTTCACAGTACACATAACAAATAAGACAGACCGTTTCATATCGCTATTTCAATAATAGCAGGTAGTTTAATATTGCGGTATAGCTTGGATACATAATCTGACACGAGAGAACTCATAAATACCCATCTTTTTCTATAATGTTTCCTACATTTATACTCGGTTTTAGTCCGTGCATGAGTTTCAAAAGTTCTATTATATCAAATGTATAAAATGTATTTATTTAAAAATAAATGCTACTCAATGGATAATGTGAAGATGTAAGCAAAAATAATTTTCACATAATACCCTGTTACTAAAACATAAATTAGCAATCTTCACATCTTAATGGATACAGTAAATTCTACAGACAAGGTGCAGGACTTTGCTTGTCTATTGAGCCGTTTACAAAAACTCATTCATAAAATGACACATTTGATATCACTTAATGTTTGTAATAACACGCTCCTTGCCACAAACCTTTCAACATAGTTTTGCATGAATAAGGAGCAGTTGTGGACAGTGTCATCAACACAATGTCACAAACTATTCTGTAACACATGAATTCACAGTCAAAACTGACAAAAATTAAACTATTCTCTAACACATGAATTCACAGGCAAAACTGACAAAAATTAAACTGTTCTGTAACACATTAATTCACAGGCAAAACTGATAAAAATTTAACTGTTCTGTAACACATTAATACACAGACAGAACTTACAAAAACATGTTGACATGGCGCAACTCTCTTAAATAAACTATTCCGAGAGAATAGTTTATTTCTCTGTTTTGTGTTTTGTCAGTTTTGCATGTGAATTAATGTGTTACAGATTAATTCACAGGCAAAACTTACAAACATTAAGTTGACATGGTTTGGCTCTCTAAAAATAGGAAAATACTTTGAAACACATATTTACGTACATGCATTGGAAAAACCAAAAATGACAATTATAAATCAATATTAAAGTCTAAAACTGATAAATGCTGACATATTCAGAAAATTCGGGCTTTGTTGGAGATAAATTAAGTTTTAATGGGTTGACATTGTAAAAAGTAATGAAGTATTCAGTTCGCAAATAAATATCATGGAACACACAATACCAACAAGCAAACAACGTTAGATGCTGATGTATTCAGCAAAGTGGGGCTGGGTGTAAACACCAGTGTTTATGACAGGCTGATTGTGGACACTCGTTGAAGAGTCCAACGTCTCAACTACCGGTAGATGACCACCACTGAAATCCTGGGTCATGTGTGAGGTATCGGGTGTTGAGTGGAGTGTTGGGTCAGTCCCTTGTAGCGCTTCAAACACCTGGGTAAGGTCTAAAAAGAATAGATCACATACGACGGAGAGTTGACAAGCTACAAGCATGATTTGGATCATAGATCTGATACTAAAAATTTCATAAATGTTGATTATAAAACGCTTTGTTGCATAGAACACAGTGATAGTTATACGATTAAAAACAAAAATAACTACTAATGCAGGATTTATATTAAGTGTCATTCATTGACATACTTGCTCCATTTTATGGCCCTGTAATTTATAAAAGAAACTTGTATTTCTACAAGATACTGTAAATTCAGTTGATGTAAATTGATTTATAGGACATATAATTTGTACTGTGTATGCCACCTACATATATGGCGAACATTTTTTAATTTGTTTTCTAAATACCATGGAAACAACACTTGCCACATCTATCCAAACCAAACAGATTTGTGCATTCTGTAGAAATACATTGTTTTTTATGTAAGTTTAAATGCATAAAAAAAACATGTTTGTGCAAAAAGCCACAAGCTTACTAAGTAAGGCATTTTTGAGTCAGTTTCCAGGGTAGAACCAGTACTTGGTATCGTTGAGAAAGATTACTAGAACACTATAAAAGTATGGATCAAACTCAAATATACCACATGCAAAGCGGATACCACATCCATTACACCACTGAGTCTTTTATCTTCTACTTGGGCAACAAAGTAAAGGTAAAATGTAAAGGTAAAGGATATGTTTATAGTTTGATATTGATATACATCTTCAGCCGACTTTCACATTTACCCCCCAGATCACTGGGTCATAAGTCGTCCGTTAACACTCGGCAGTATGCAGCCACGGCACATTGGCTTGTTTCCCTCACAAGTACCATTTATACACCTGGGTGGAGAGGAGCAAACGTTGTTCTAGTCGGGAATCGACCTACCGACCTCACAATCCCAAAGCCAGCGTCCTACCACTAGACCTCACAATCCCAAAGCCAGCGTCCTACCACTAGACCTCACAATCCCAAAGCCAGCGTCCTACCACTAGACCTCACAATCCCAAAGCCAGAATCCTACCACTAGACCAGTGTTCCCACAACAACAAATAGCTGCAAGATTTGTACAGTTATCTAGTCGGGAATCTAACTAGGGACCTCATGATCCCAAAGCCAGCGTTCTTCCACTAGACCAGTGCTCCCACAACAAATAGCTGCATGATTAGTACCAACCAGGCAAAGATTCCTCATCCATGGTCATCAAGTGAATGTTTCTCATGTGACGCCTCAGCTCTTTCTTCTCAATGAACGTTTTGGTACACATCTTACAAGCAAACGGACGCACACCTTAAATAATTAAGTATGCCAGAGTTCATTTAAACTATGCTAACAACATCAATATGCATTTACTCAATTTAAAACAGTTTGAAAACAGTAAATTGAAATAACTGTACATCAAACAACAAAACGTTTTGCAACCAAAATAATGAATGGCCTTCTGGTGTTAAAATAAATGCAGTTGTAAACGGCAATACCACGATGATTCAATTAAAATTTAATACAAATCTGTGAACTCCTATATATACCGGAATGCTTCAGTATGTGGCACTTGAGCTGGTAGTTGGTAACAAACTTCTTCTCACACTGGGTGCATGCAAACCTCCGCTCCTCCCTGTGTTTGGAGACCACATGCTGCTGCAGGTTATACTGCTGTGTGAACCGCATCCCACACAAGTCACACTGCAACGGCTTGTTGCCTAGAAACAACCAAACAACAGTAAATAATCACTGTGCTTTTAAAGTCATTCTCTAACCGACGGCTTTGGGATCTAAGTGGAACGATCTGTTCTAGGTGGTCCTGCCCGTTTTTATATACGGTTTTATACACTTCTTAGTTTATATACAAATTGCAAAGTACTATTTCACGCAATGCATTCTATGAAAATACATATTAAACAATTCACAATGTCTATAAATACGCAATGAAATATACAATATAATGTATACGCAAAATAAATTATAGGGCTACCACGCCCGCACTGTAGATATTAACACTGTTCCTAATAATACAGTGCGACCAGTCAATGGTTTGTACCGATATACCAAGGGTATATAAGCAATTCCATCCAAAGTAATTTTCCAACTATGAAATTGTGGAAACCAGGAAAGCACCATATGAGTCTATGGCTTGGATGCCAGACTAAGTCTATTATTATACAGTCGGCTCCCGATGGCTCAGGGACCGACAAGAAAACTTTCAGCCATCAAAACTTCGAGCGAAACGGAGTATGAGAATGTAAACTTACACATGTACGTATATTCATCTGCCTTATGTTCAGATCTCAAATAGAAGAGTATCCAGATATCTATAAAGGTTATTAACAGACATCAAACATTTATTAATATATGTTTATTAACGTTATTTATTTAAGTTTGTGAAAGCTGTGAATTCAATAATTGCATTATCTTAACACTTGACACTAATGAATCGAATCTTATCTATTAATGACTCGATGCTACATGTTCGAGCCAAACAAACAATTAAATGTGTGAAAACTCTGATTGGGACCGTAAAAAACACTTTGAGCAATCCGAAAATTTGACCATCGCGAATTCGACCCAAACAACAGAAATTTGTATGAGAATATAGCAATACGAGCCAACAAGAAATTCAAGACAAGGGAACTCGAGGCATCTGGAGTCGACTGTAATGTTAATTTACAAACTGTGATACCCGTAAGCTTAAATGTCCCAAGTGGACAGAGTGAAACACCAAATGTGAGATTAGCTTACCATTAACTTAAGTTGGCATATTATTTTAACTTAAGTTGGCATATTATTTGCCATTTGTATCTATATCAATATCTATACAAAAGACCTCATATGTCTGTTAATATTGATAACTTAATGGCAAATGGATTGTTTTGTTTGTTTGTCTGTTAGAATTTTTCGCCGTTTTCTCAGTCATATCACAGCGGTCAGTTAACCTACTCACACTTTTGCCTGGGCAAGCTTAGCCAATAAGTGGGTTACCAGTACTAAGTGCATATACTTATGCCAGTAACTGACAACTGTCCTACTTGAATCAGAGGTAGGGGAGAATGGCCGTAGAAATAATTTCATGACCAATCTCCACACAGGCTATGTTGCTGGGCTGGGGAGCGAACTCACAAACCTCGGATTGACAGTCCAGTGCTCTACCAACTAAACTTGCAAGACCCGGCTAATGGCAAATGGAAGTTTCAGTTTCTAACTGACACGGTACCATAAATTTAAGCAATTTGTGTATGCATCAATAAATGAAAATATTTACCAGTGTGCTGTATTCTATGTCTGTTAAGTCGGAATTGGTTCACGAAGCCAGTGCCACAAATATCACATTTCCAAGGCCTATCATGGGCCTCAGTATGTTGACTCATCATATGGTTCTTTAAACTGAAAAGGGAAAACAAAATTTGCATAAATATAGTTCAAAAACTGTTTTTAAAAATTCATTTGAAGGACATAAGGTCACTTTGATGTCAGGGCTTTTTATTTCAACATTTTGGGAATATCACCTATACTGGTGAAATTGGGAAATTTTGCGTCGAGTCCAAAAATTGGGAACAAGTATAATTGTTTGATTCATAAAATTTGTAGAATTATTGATAAAACTACAGAAAATATAATGTTCTGAACAAAAGCAAATAAGTAAAACAGTCTTTATTTTAACACTTAACACCTCTTATTTCCAAACATTTGAAAGTCAAACCAGCAATTGGGATTTTTGGGATTAGATTTGGGGAAAAAATTATACTTTTTGCCATTGGGAATATATCCCAATAACAGCTATACAATCAGCCAAAAAAAAGCCCTGGATGTAAAGTTTATATGGTATCTATCTTGCGATTAGGATTTCTGAGAGTTTTACATCAGTGTTAGAGCGGGCTTTGTCAAAGACAACAAGACTAGTATGAAAGAATGTCATAAACCTTTCAAAAATGAAGATAAAATACTGGTACATGTACAAGTACATGGAAGAAATAATGTTTGCAAATACTGCATTGTGTTATGTTTAGGTACTGCTGGTAAAAGTATATGTAGAGGTTTTAATAAAACAACTAGAAAATTAAACATCAATTTACTATTTTAAGACTGTAAATACAGTTAACTTCAATATTCATGCAAATTCTTCATAACAAGTTAGATAAAATATTCCCTATTCACTAAATGCTTTTTGACCGGAAATGTGCAAAAATCATGAATTCAGACTCACAAGCCTTTTGTTGCAAATCCTGAACCACACTGATCGCAGAAGAAAGCGGTAATCTTGTTGTGATTCTGCTGATGGTGCGCTGTCAGGTGTTTCTTGTACTTATAGTTCTTACCACACTGATCACATTTAAAAGGTCGCTCATCTGTGTGCACAGCCATATGGGTCTTCAGTCGACACACTGGCATCACCTTCTCACAGACATTGCATACCTGCTGTTCACAGTTTCTCCTGCCTCTTTTCAACATGCTTGATGAAATGGAATCTTTGTTCTTTAAAGAATTATACTTTTTATTTAATCTAGACTGCTTCAAATTCCTAACCCCTATGTCTTCTAATGCTGAATATTTGTCATTATTGTCTATTTCTTTGGACTCTTTAGGTTGACTTTTGTTTGCTTTTACAGTCATATCATTTTCAACTTCTTTTGCAGAAAACTCCATACCTTGAATATTATTGCCAGTCAATTCATTGGTTGTCAAACTCAAATCTTCTTGTTGGGCTACTGGTCTGTTTGTATTACTTTCTGCATTCATATACGTGGCCTTTTTTCTAGTGACATGAGTTTTCCTAGATTTCCTCTTTAATGTTTGAACTCTACATTTTCTTGTCTTACATTTGTTTGTGCTTTTAATTTTTAGCACATTATTCTTTTGTTCTATGTCAGAATTTGGAGCCGTTTTGGGCTGATCACATGCTGGCAATTTTACATCTTTAAGCAGCGTCAAAAATGTTTTCAGTCCATTACATACAGCAACAATTTTCTCAGATCTTGAATCAACTATGGTTTGAATCAATTCCTGTACAGCATCTACTGACGTGCCTGCCTTGTCATTTGCTGACTGTCCATCTAAATGTGCTGTAAGTGGAATAGCCATTCTTTTTGTATTGTCAAAAATATATGAGCCATCATATGAGCAGTTGAGCATGTGATTGTGCATTGTGCAGGTAGAGTCAAACTGCGCTCCACAGCTGTGACATGTATAACTGGCCTTCAATGACTGGCAAGCAGCCTGTGTCATCATGCCATGGGAATTAAGTGGCACGACGAACTGGTCAATGCTTTCAAATGACAGACAACACCTGTGGCATGTAAGCAAATTAACACCTCCGTCTTCCATAGTGTTTCTGCATCTACAAATTAAAAATGGACTTGTTAAGCAACAAGAAACTGAATAAACACCATCATAAACAGCATATGATTATCTGACTAACCAAAAAATGATAAAGGTAAAATGCTAATGCAAGTTGAAAGGGGTCAAACAGAAATAAATGCATGGGCAGGAAAATGCTACTCTGAAATTGCCAGAATATTTAGTTACATAACAGATGATCTACATTGTATATCATAGCAGGGTTTTTTTTTCCGATTTGGGGGAAATGGCCTTTTTATAGGGAAAAAATTAGCGCAAAATGCCTGATTTTGGGGAAAAATAAGCGTGTTATTGGCAATTTTTGGGGAAAATAATAACAACTATAACATATACACTATTCACATATTTTACTAAGTGTAAGTATCATGTAACTGTATGTGTAAGTATCATGTAATTGTAGTATGACTTGTCACTATTTCCCTGCCATCTGGCTTTTCTTGGCCACTGAAAGAGCATACCTCGGTGTTCTTATTGTTTTAATTTATATATATTTTCACTCTGCTCTATATTAATGCCATAATGCCATAATTAAATATTATGGCATTTAAAAAAGCACTTGTACACTAAGATTACATGTACTATATTAAATGTATTAAAACAGTTCAGTTAATTGTTCATTGCAGTAACTTGAATAACTTAATTTTTATTTCAAATAGTTATGTCAAAATTATAAAATGCACACATACCTGTATTAAAAGCAACTAATTTGTAAAATATGATATTATATTTGAAGTATAATAATAATAAGAACAATCCACTTTTACTTTACTGTCCGAAATGCAAACATACCCGATAACAAGTCCATTAAACTTGAATTTTTTTTTTTAAACATACACTCTTAAAATATCTGCAAGATGTTAACAAAATATATCCATAAATAAATTTAAATTAATACCTAACATAATGAATTGGCTTGCCCTGTTATATGTACCTTAATATATAAAAGCTGAACAAAATGTACACCAAACAGATATGTTGAATTTATAAAATGGACATGTCAAAAACAACTTATATGTGTGGATATGTGTGGATATTAGAAGTAATAAATCAAGGACAAACCACTGGTCAAAACGGTTCGAAATGTAAACATACCCGATAATCAGTCGATCCAGACACCCAATTTCACACTTCATTGATCAACAAGATAATCCTTTAATTAACTGTTGTGTCTGCTGATTTTACGAGAGCTTGCAAGCAATCATCTTAAATAAGACAATGAATGCTGACGAGCTTGTTGTGTTTTCACAAGTTTGATAAAACTGACCAATAAATTTCCGAGTCGAGAGTCACCTGGCAGACTTTGCTAGACTGGTTATTGGAATTAATGGTTTGTGTCAGAAACTATGCGTTCTAAACAAAAGCCAGTCCGTACAAAATGCCTATGTTATATTCGTACTCAAATGTTTCGTCCCCTATGTAGAAAAATGGAATTATTTCCCCATATTCACAAGGGAAAATACTGCAAAGGGGAAAAATTTCCCCGAGGGGAAAGGGCCGTTATTCGGCGGGTCCCAAAGGAAAAAAACCCTGCATAGTGTTTACTTCAACACATTGGCAATTGCTTTCTACCTGCCTTTATATGCTATATTTTTTATAAAACAGTGTATGTACTCGTCTTTTTAAAATTAAAGATGCATTTGGGTTACTTTATTATTTTATCCGAAATACACGACATCCGAAAAATCATTACATGAAAGCATTTCGGAAATTCAAATAGAAAATAAAATTTACTGTATCACATTTGTCTTTTACTTTAATAGTTTTAATGTTAACCTTATTATTAAAGGTTAATATGAACCTTATACCTATTACTGTCTGCAATAAGTGCGCTGGTATTTTTTTTTCTAATCTATCCGATCCCCAACAGACGCTCGGTTAAACTAGACACGTCGGATACGTCACATCATACAAAAGAACACGATCTGTATGTGACATGGGGAATTATTACCTTTGCCACGGAGGTTGTTTTGTCGGCGTTGGTTTGTTTGGCTGTTTGTTTGCTAGTTAGCAACATTACCCGAACGGGTTTGCATAATATTTCTAGGAATGTTGGAGAGATAGGAAAAAATTACCACACTATGTTGTGTATACCACATAACACAAATGTGCATAACACACATGGGGTCAATGAGCTGCCTTGGCGAAAGTCTGTGATCTTTGAATTCTTTCAAGTTAGATAATGACATGTTTGTATCATGCCAGCGTTTTACCAAGGATACTATGTTAAAAGTTATGAACGGGTTTGCGTGAACTTCTCTGGGAAGGATCTCAATAGGCCAGTTAGCAAAAGATTACATTCTGGATCCATTAATTTGTTATTTATTTATTCTTTATTTTTGGTAGATATGGCAATGCTCATATTGGCACATTATGCTGAGCTGCGTTGGTTGAGATCTGCGCTCTCCGACTGTTTTCTAGTTGATACTGAATTGCTTTCATCATTTTCATTTCATTCTAGTGGATACGCACATTTAAACTCTATGACAGTTTATATTTTTGACGTAATCAAGGCAGTGACGACAGTTTTAAACAGTTTGGGTATTGTGTCTGTTTCGAATTGTCAATGTATCTAGTGTATATTTGCCTTTTAAGAAATTAATGCTGGTTCAATTAAGAGGCTTAACGCGCAATCAATCTGGTTGAAACTCAAACTGTTTGAAGTGATCTTTCCAAGGGAAAATTAGGTTTCTTTTCTGTTTGTTTAACAGTTTGAGCGGTGTTACAATTGCAATTGGTCACTGGCCTAAGGTAAAGGACATTTGGAGGTCAATGAGTGTTTCTCTGCTGCTGTTGCTCGAGTTCCATATCGTTTATATTAAGTATATGCCAGAAACCATTTTGTTCAGTAATACGTACTGGTGTGTATGACGCACGTACACCGTGTCAAACTGAATATACATAATGACAATAGTGCCGCAAACTTCTGATCTGGCTGGCGGAGTTTCGAGAACTGGCAGAGGTATCCTTTTTTTCTTCTTTATGTTTTCCTTGACTGAATGCTTGAGATACTTTCGTTTAGCAGTTGTGATGTGCTATAACATTTTTTTCAGAACTATGAACATATGAGAGTGAAAGATTTTCCTACAATGCGTTGCGTGTTTTAGGCTATAACTTAAATCAGATAGGAACATAGGTAAACAAGTCGAATTAAGGCACTTCAATGGATCTTCAAAATATGTTTTAAGGATAGTTAAGTCAGACAGCTATAATGTCACGAAGTAGGCTAAACTAGATTATAACTAAAGACACAATTCTTCTTGTTTATATTAGAATACTGTTTTATTATATGAGTATATCCAATGATAAAAAATGCTCTTAATAAAGGTCATAAAAATAACAAACCGTTTGTATTTTCACATTTTATTTATAAATTATATGAAATCACTTAAACAATGAACAAGAACAAAACAAAAACACGCATTCTGCGATTATTTTTAATGAAAAATCTAAAATAAGAAAGACAAAAAAAAACCTTATGCGTCTAAAATAAGAAAGACAAGCTAACAAAATAACAAAGTTTTATCAATATTAAAACAAAATCCACACAAAGATGCCGATAGTCAGGAAAACACTAACTTTAAAATTTAAATTGTCTTCAAGTTAAAAAAATTGAAATAACAACGAAGACAAGGAAACAAAGTTTGAAAATCAGCAAAATATAAAGCAAAATGCCCTAATTTGATAATATAGGACCATAGGCTTTAAATTATTCTCCGCCAAATAATGCATACCATTTTCTAAAATAACACAAAAGATGTCATATCACTTATGAAACTATGAATGAAACTAAGCAATTTATACAAGGGTTAATGATATATATACTCATTACTAGTTGATAATATATATTAATTTAATTAAATAAAAAATATATTGTACATTAACAACAAGCACCAAATTTGACTACTAGTGGATAATATATCTGCAATTAATTAATGAAATGTAAAAATATAATGTACATTGTACATGAAAAACAAGAACCAATATTTTACTGTCTTCATGAAATCACTTGCATACAAATATATTATGTCTATCTGTTATTCTGTTCCATTGCAAACACTGATCACTATTGAACAACTTCATCTGAGAAGCCAGTTAAGACGTCTTTAGTGGTATAATTTGCCTCAAAGGTTTTGGAGCTGCCACTATTATGACCATCAACACTTGTGTCATCGAACATGCCTACACCAGCACCACTCTGGATACTGTCGAATATCGGCTTTAGGTCTGAAAGTGCAGTAAAATATACAATCAGCATCTATGTTAAATCTTCTTCACTATTTATACAAGTTGCACATAACTTATATCGGATCCAGTGCAAAATAGCTGGGTGCTGCACCCTGCTCCTTTTTGGTTTCCCCTGCTGCCCCTATGGGCTGGTCACCACAGAATTGTTGATAAATTGTTGAAATTCAGTGCACTTTTGCAAATATTCAATGGCAAATGAATGGACTATAATTTAAAACTTCATTTAGAAGCATTTAACTGGTAAAAACCTCGTATTTGCCAATTCAATGGAAAATGTCAATGAGAGTCTATGAACTGGTTCGACTCTCCACCCTGCTCCTTTTGAGCAGCACCCTGTACCCTTTTTGTACCCTAGGTCTTTGCCTACTTATAAGATACATTGTTCCCTAATTATAAGATACATATGAGGTGCGTCTATGGAAAACCGGTCTTAATGCATGTGTGTAAAGTTAGCGGATTAGCCTGTGCAGTCTGCACAGGCTAATTCGGGACGGCACTTTCTGCTTTTATGGTATTTTCTGTTTTAAGAAAGTCTCTTCTAAACATAAACCCACTGGAGGCGGAAAGTGCCGTCCTGGATTAGCCTGTGCGGACTGCACAGGCTAATCTGGGACGACACTTTACGCACATGCATTAAGTCCGGTTTGCTCACGACGCGCCTCATATTTATTCCACTTATTGTCTGCCACTGCATACAACAAATCTGTCGTGGCCTGAAAAGTATTGTAAGATTAATGGCAGCCAAAAAACCTTTTTGCAATTGACAATATTATGAAGAAATAAAAAAAATGTTCACTCCAAAGTTAGATGCTAGGACATATGTATAATTATGATGCTTGTAGGTTGCAAAGCATGTTAACTGAGTAATAAAGCAACATTATTCATTACATTTAACTATTAAATAATAATAATAATGTATAAGCGAAAGCAATGGATAATGCAGTGCACTTTGGCATGGAAACATACATATACCTACATATATATATATATAAGGTATCTTATAATAAAAAATAATCATATTGCACACAGATTGTTCGGTAAGTCTGGTGTTTTCGTGTCCAAGTGTTCAACTAACTTTGTATACTCATGGATAAAAAAATAAATATGTCAAGAAACGTTTTGGATACATAAATTAAAGACTATGCTTCCTAACGGTCTCAATAACAAAGTGCTGAACGATATATAATACGTTCACATACTTGACAGATATTCGATGTTTGCTTATTACTATGTTTTTTATTATATTATAATTAATAGGCTGATGAATCAACTATGATCCATCATTTTATACTATTATGATTATGTGTTCTATATATTGGTCAGCGTAATGCTATTTTACATTTCTTACAGGTCATCATTTTTCCGCCAAATGACGTAACGTCACTGTATGACATCGACGTCACTTCCTTTGTTAATGTTTATTATTTTTATTACTACTGATGAAGGCATCATGCCGAAACGTTTAGTGTATTAAAATTAAATAAACAAACTTTTTTGTGCTATAATTATTATTATTATTTACTCAAGGATAAAACTACAGTCATACATGTGTATTATAATTTAAAGTTGATAAATTTAGTCCCTGTGAACAAATATTTAATCATAAACTTGTCTCTCCTAGCATGTAAGCAGTTGGATAAAATCTTGAAGTCACCTGGCAAACAGCTTTCATCCAGGACCATGTCATGGGAATCCTTCATGTGTGCCCGAAGTTCCCTCTTTCCTATGTAGTCGGCTGCACACACCTTGCATTTGAATGGGCGGATACCTGTAGAACACATATTATATTATGCCTGAACAGACCAATGCATATCGTTCAAGAACATGACCAACAAACAAACTTCTGTTTACTCTTACATGCAGAATTGTATCTATTATAGACATTGTTCTTGTGTTTTTCTTAATATGCTAGAAGTTTAATCAATTATTGGCATTGTTCTTGTTTTCTTAATATGCAACTTTATACTGGGTACTATATGTGCATGGACAGATATTTCATAGTGAAATTTTAAATATACAACTCACTAGACATTTTGTGATTTGTTACTGTTTTTAGTGGACAAATGACAGAAGATCTTGAAATAAATACTGGTACACAGACATGGTGAAAGACTGTCAAAATTTACAGGCCAGACTGTCCTACAAAAGCGAAAAAATTAAGGCCAGTAAATTTCACCAGCCTAAATCGAGTATAGAAATACATATTATATTTACAGATAGGAGAAAAAATTACTGGACAGTAAGTCCGACATCTTGGATTTACAGCCAGCCTTTTGACATTTTTACCGGCAACGTCCGCCGGGCCTGTGGTCTTTCGCCATGATTTGGTACAAGTTTTCTAAATATGCAAATATAACAAGTTTCTTACAACCACAAGCAAGATTTTTTTTCAATATTTCATTAAAGGCTTTTAAACGTGCAAACTAAGCAAGAGAACAATTTTATGAAATTTCACACCTGCATGTTCCAGCAAATGCCTGTTCAGCTTGGACTGAGTTGTGAACTTCTTTGTGCACACGTTGCATACCACCCTCTCGCCGCGGTGAACGGACGCCATGTGCTGATTAAGGCTATTCTGGGTGGTAAACCTAGCACCACACGTGTCACACTGCACAGGCTTTATACCTGCACAGGAAAAAACATCAAATGTTTGGTTAAAAAAAGGTTAAAACTTGATGTATGGATTTTCCCCTCACATTTGTATTTCTTTCTTTACTGTATTACTAGTTACATGGCTTCTTACTGACCCCGTACGGTGTGATACAGGGTCAGTAAACAAAATCAATATTATAATTAAATCACATATAAATTTACTAACCCTTTAACAAATTTATGTTGGCGAGCACCATTCTGTAATCAATATCCCAACATTTTATTAATATTTTTTTTAAAGAATGATTTTACTGACTGGATATTTACTGCTACTGACATAGTATGGTATAATACAAGGTCAGCACGTGTCCCGGCCAATGAAAAGTGAGTATTCTGTTCAAGATTAGATAAGATCGTCTACCCCAAAAATTGTATTTTCTCTGTTATTTATGTACTGACGTACTGGTTGTTTATCTGCAAATGTCATTGATGATGATACATTTTTGTCATGTCCGAGTCTCTGAAACTAATGAAACTAGTACTTTGATATAAACTTTCTGAAGACAAGATACATGGCTATTCAAAACCGACTGTCAAAAAGACCAATGATGGTTTGAAACTTAAATACAACAATCCGTTCCCTTGCATAAAACAAAAACACAACATTTATGTGGACTATTTATTTAACAGTCTCATAGGGAAAGATCTAGAGCGAAATAACAGGGTGCTGCACCCTGCTCCTTTTTCCTTCCCCGGCTTCCCTGCTGGCCCTTTGGGCTGTTCTACACAAAAATGTTGAATATCTTTTAAAATTTAATATTTTTGCAAATGTGTAATGACAAATGAATAGACTATGCTTAAAAACCTTAACTACAAGTATTAGACAAATAAATTGCCTGGATTTAGCAAATTATAAGAAAATGTCAACAGACTGGTCCTGCTCTCCGCCCTGCTCCTTTTTAGCAGCACCCTGTACCTTTTGTAACCCTAGACCTTTTTGTCAAGTGACTGAACAATTTCCCACCTGTATGAAGGCTACTGTGCCGCTTCAGTTTGTACGGTGTAATGAACCCTGCTCCACACTCCTCACACTTGAACGGGCGCTCCTGGCTGTGGTGGAACATGGCATGCCGCTTCATTCTATATAAGTATAAAGTTCTCATCAAAGACTGTTTCGAAAGAGACTTAATAAATTCTGTTATATATCTTATACTGTTATTACCCTAAATATTGGGACACCTTTAATTTTTGGAAAAATAATTATTTTTCGGGCGCCCCTTAATATTGGGACACATTTCTGAGTTGAATTATTTTGTGTTCCTTAATATTTGGACACCAAAAACGCACCTTATGTTGTTACTGTATAAACATTCCATACCCTGCCTCTATGCTGGTTGCATAGCGACATGTGACACTGTATATCGCGCTTGCTTATCTATACATCACAATATCCACTAACAGCCTCAGGGGTATGTTTCCATGTAGTTGACATGTGGTGCAAACTGTGTACTCTACTGGAGCATGGTCTTCTCAATTAAGCGTCTTAATTTATTACCATTAAGACCCCAGCAAGAAATAATTGATCATCAGTCAGCTAAAAATTTTCCTTTTAATTATGTATAATTAAATATTTAACATATTTTAGTAATCGATTATCATCCCAAAGTAATAAATATAATTAATTGGCTCATGACATAGATATTATACAGAATATATTGTATTATATAGTGCTCTAAATGTTGGGACACTATTTCGATAATTATTTTTTTATGTCCCTTCAAATCGGGACAATAAAATTTTTAATTATTGTTAAGTGTTAAGGGGATATTACGGTAAATAATATACTTGTAGTAGTTGTGCAAGTAATTAATATATTTCGGCAGTGGCACTACAGTGTTGAAAGTTACTAGTGAATTTAACATACGCCATCAGTAAACATGCGGGTATATTTTAAGACCTTGAACATGTTAAAGAGTACAAATGCTAAAATCTATGGTACCACTTACTCAGCCAGTGCAATGAATCCTTTGCCACAGTGTTCACAAACGAATGGCTTGCCTTCTTTGTGGGATCGCTTATGGACCTGGTAAGCATGCAAATATTTGTATGTTCGATTACAGATTTCACATGTGAAATGTTTCTCAGTACTGTGGCTGGTCAGGTGGTTCTTCATCTGAGATTTCTTTTTCTTCTGTCCACATATCGGGCATGTTTCCAGCGGTTTTCTTGGTCTACCAAGGACAGGTCTTTTTTGCTTCAGATCATCGATGAGTTTATTTATATCCAGATTCATCTTGGAAATTTCATCCGGTTTATAGGTTTTAAGTTTTGGGAACATGTCCTCTGTTTCAAACAATAACATAGACTTTTCTTTCTCCTTTGAACGCTTTAAGCGACTATTGGCAATGGACTTGGCCACTTCAGGAAATGCATCTAACAGAGACATCGACTTAGACTTGCTTTTCTGCTGCCTTCTGTCTTCTTTTTTGCTTTTTGCAGCTTTATCAACTGCGCCAAGAAAAGAGTCAGATTTATCCCAATTTGACAATCTATTGCTACTTGATTCTTCTGCACTGCCCTTCCAAGGGGGTGACAAAAAGGAACCACTCCGTTCTGATTCAGACTGATAATTCTCGAGATGTGAATCAAACTTTTCAGTTTTTATTACGATGTCCATGGGCAGAGTCATCTCATCATTAGACACTTCTTTGCACTTATCTAAAGTTTCATCTTTGGACTCCTGATCCAAAGAGAATTTATGTTCTTTATCATCAAATTTAGAGGATGAAAAATTGTTCAGCGAATCTTGTTCAGTAGTCAAATTTGTGCTATTTTCCTTAACCTCTCCTGAGGAAAGATATTTGATTAAACTAGCACAAGCAGCCAGATATTTTCCTGTTGTATCTTTTACCACTAATTCAATAAGTCTATTCATAATAACAAATAGATCTAGATCCTTTTTCTCTTCAAAAGCTATAAATGAACTTAAAGGGTAGGCAATTTTGCGAGCATCATCGAATATAAAAGATCCAGTTCCGGAACAGCTCAGCAAATGATCATGCATCAAACAAACTGTTGGAAAGTTGCAGTCGCAGTTGTGACAGCAAAACTCTGTATCTGAATGCTCTGTCGCACTTCTGTTATCTGGCTCACACAAGTGAAACCTTCCATCAATCTCGATTCCATGTGATTTTAAGTGTGAGTAGTAACTATGAACAGCAGTGAACGACTTGTAGCATATACCACACACAAACAGTTCTGAAGGTAGGGTAGCCATCTCTATGACAGGTCCTTTACTCTGCAAATAAACACACTAGAATTGTCACATGAGTGATGGATATACCCCCACAATATGGCCTTGTCACAAAACTATGGCATCCATTAGAAAGAAATGGACAGAAAGAGAATGCTTTAATTTGTGAATGGTCAACAGTGTATTTAGAAAAATTTAATTTCAATAGGAGCCATAACTCTGTCAACATTTAGTGGTTTGTAATCAAAGTTGAACTTGATCTGTATTTTATGATGTTACACCTATGTAACAAAAATTATTTAAATATGTGAAGCCTTTCATGGGTTATTGTCCATGTTTTTCGGGAATTTAAGTCAACAAGAGCTGTCAGAGGACAGCACGCTTGACTTTTCTTGTGCTTGTCAGAGTTACTAGCATTTTTTACTAAAACAAGAAATATGGAAATTCCACAAAACCAAACTTTTCTAACGAAATGTATTAAAGTCAGCACATCAATAAATTTTTTAGTAAAAGAGACCTTGACCCCACCCACCCCATATGCAATCCCAAGCGAGGTCTTGATGTAAGGTATCTATGTATTAAGTTTCATTAAAATATCTTAATGCATTCTCAAGTTATTTATCGGAAACCGTTTTTCTATTTTTAGTAACAGTGACCTTGACCCCATCCACCCCATATGCAATCCCAAGCGAGGTCTTGATATAAGGTATATATGTATAAAGTTATTGAGCAGAAACCGTTTTTCTATTTTAGTAACAGTGTTCTTGACCTTATATGCAATCTCAAGAGAGGTCTCGATATAAGGTATGTATGTTTTAAGTTTCATTAAAATATCTCGTTTTTCTAATTTTAGTAACAGTGACCTTGACCACATCCACCCCATATGCAATCCCAAGTGAGGTCTTGATATAAGGTATGTATGTATAAAGTTTCATTAAAATATCTCAATGCGTTCTCAAGTTATTGAGCGGAAACCGTTTTTCTATTTTTTTAGGAACAGTGACCTTGACACCACCCACCCCATATGCAATTCCAAGTGAGGTCTCGATATAAGGTATCTATGTACTAAGTTTCATTAAAATATCTCAATGCGTTCTCAAGTTATTGAGCGGAAACTATTTTTCTACTTATAGTTACAGTGACCTTGACCCCACCCACCCCATATGCAATCCCAAATGAGGTCTTGATATAAGGTATCTATGTATTAAGTTTTATTAAAATATTCAAATTTGTTCTCAAGTAACTGAGCGGAAACCGTTTTTCTATTTTAAGTAACAGTGACCTTGACCCCATCAAACCCCATATGCAATCCCTAGCCAGGTCTCGCTATAAGGTATCTATGTATAAGGTATCTATGTTTGCAGTTTGATTACAATAGCTTAATCCATTATCGAGTTAGGAAGTGGAAACGAAAAGTTGAGAAACTAGCTAACCGAAAAACTTTAACCTGTCCATATAGCTTATATGTAAAATTTCTAAGTGTAAAAAGGCCCATAATTTTGACAAATTTCAAACTAGAGTTATCAAAATTGGCCCATGAGTTCATATTAATATAGGGAATAAGTGTTCTAAGTTTGAATGAAATCCCTTAAGCCGTTCCTGAGATACCAGCTTACCGAAAAACTTTAACCTGTCCATATAGCTTATGTAAAATTTCTAAATGTAAAAAAGGCCCATAATTTTGACAAATTTCAAACTAGAGTTACCAAACTTGGCCTATAGGTTCATAGTAATGTGGGGAATAAATGTTTCAAGTTTGAATGAAATCCCTCAAGCCATTCCTGAGAAACTAGCTTACCGCAAAACTTTAACCTAGCTCGGACGCCGACACCGGGGCGAGTAGAATAGCTTGCCTTTTCTTCGAAAAGTCGAGCTAAAAAGGGGCCATAACTCTGTCAAAATTTAGTGGTTTGTAACCAACACCGAACTTGACCTGTATTCTATGATGTTACACATGTGTTCCAAAAATTATTTAAACATGTCAAGCCACTCTTGAGTTATCATCTGGAAACCACGTTTTTAGGGAATTTTAAGTCAAAAAGGGGCCATAACTCTGTCAAAATATATATAATATATCATCCGGAAACCCAAAACCAACAGACGGACAAGCTCACTCCTATATACCCCCCCAAACTTCGTTTGAGGGGGTATAATGATTATAGATTCAATGAGAATTGAGATAATGCAAGGTAAAAGTATAAAAGTGGCTCAAACAAAACAGACTACTTTGAACTGGACATACATGACATTATCACATTCCCCCAACTTATATATACTATAAACTAGGGGTGCAACAATACGGCAAAACCCGTATTGCAAGATATAGTTAACCCGTATTGCAATACGTATTGAATACATACTGGAATGCATATTGACAAAATTATTAAACATTACAAGAACACCTATAATTTACATCTTGTACATGTATTAACTCAATGTTACTGATTAGTATCTTAAATACAGTAAAACTGGTAAGCACATCAACACCAAGTTGTCAAACAAGATTATTTAAATGTCCAGTTGCCAAACTTCAAACATATCTTGAATAGTGTATGTTATAATCACCAATTACATTCTTGATGAACTAAAGTGCATGATCTGGCACTGTTAACATTTAACAGTGTAGCATCGTACCGAAAATTTCTTTTTTAGAAAAATAAGCATGTCCACTTTTTTGGAATTGAGAGTTGCCCTTTGCGCAGACAAAATATCCTCATGCAGTACTAAAAATTATTTCGGATGGTACACTTGTTGCAGGGATAAACCAGTAATGCTCAGCTGGAGCAGAAAGTTTGGGCATCTCCTGTTCATGAGCATTATTCAAACAAGAACAACAAATTGCATTAGTATACACGCATGTACATTCAATACTATACCAGTGTTTTATAGCATTAGGTAATGTGTTGAATGTGTGGTGTAAAATAACATAAACCGGCTTGCTAAATTTCAGGGCCAGCATAGGGTCAAATATCTCTTCAATTTAGGGAGGAGTGCGGCCACTTCAAGGAGAGGTGTTTTCCGATAAAGCGTTAAAGCATAATTGTGCTTGTTATTACTATTATCAAACCAAGTCAGTAATTATCATAGTACCAAGTCCATCATCATCATCCTCCTCATCATCATCATCCACTTATCCATAAATTAATAACAATATATTTTCAAATTTTATTACATCCTTATTCCAACAAAAAACTCATAAATAAAGGCATACATGGTTATTAATGTAAACATTCACAACGCATCATTAACACATTATAAAATGCATTTTCAGCTATATTTGTTGTTGTTTTTTAATTCACAAATTTTTAAGTTATATATTCATTATATTTTTTGTAATTAATTCATACACGTGTTTTTATCAATAAAATATGTGCATTTAATTACCATGCATTTGTCCCAATTTTAAAAAACAATAAAATCCGTTACAAACACAGGTAACACCTGTTAAACTGTTAAAACTATTAGCTAAGAATATTGCGTGAAGTCATCAATTAGCTAGGCTTCCAAACATTCAAGCCGTTAGCAAAAGCCATAGCAACGGTGTCGGTTTGACTTCAAAAGACTGATGTGGCTGCCGAACTGGGCCCATTGTCTAGAAATTTCTAGTAAGCGTGTAACACACTCAGCAGTGTCAAAAAGGTATCAATACTACTGTAATTGAACAACACAAGCACTGTCGATAGAGCATTAAGTTTAAGAATTAAGTGTTCTAGGGGAATGTCAAGGGTGTCAAAAAATCAGAATGTTGTTTTTCTGCATTGGATAAATTGGAGATTTAAATTGGTGTGATGAAATAAACATATATTGGAATTAAACTGGAAACTGTGTTATGAGGGAAACCTTATTGAATATTAATATGAATATTTACTTTCAATTTGGATTAATGTGTTTCATGTATAAGGTATCGTAATTACTAATTATTTTGTTAAATGGTGTTTCGTACATAAAGTTTCCATAAATATTGCAGTACTACAGCAAAACTGTATTGCGATACGATATTGCATTTGCACATATCGCGATATACAGATATACCGGTATATCGTTGCACCCCTACTATAAACTCTATTTATAGTATAGGTGGCACTTTACAGTTTCAGCCAAAAATTCGAATTGGCTGGGGAAAAAATTCTAATAAATAGGGATACAGTGAAACTGAGCAGCATTTTGAGTGTTTTAGAAGTTGTAAGTATCAGATTTAAGGGCTGGACTTTTGAATTGCATGCTTAGTGAATTCGAAAATATGACCTATGAAAAGCCAGTGTATGTGTTGAGCCACCTTGTACATAAAATTTGTAAATGAGGATTCCTAGCTTTGAATGCCATTTTGGCAGGATTTTTAAAAGGGCATACATACATTGGAATTTATTAGAAAATCTGAATGGTTGACCCCCAGTTTGCTCAGTTGCAATCAAGTATATCTGGTAAGTTACGCAGACAGGCATGCAGTGTTTGAGGTGCTCGCATTTGCAGGAAAGTTGCAAATTGATGTTGAAAATCACTGAAATGGTCGCAAAAACTGGTGACATTTGAACCCCAAAATTGGCTGATCATGCATGTTAAAATTATAGTGGAACTGTGTGCATAATTATTTTCTCTACATTTTTGTGAAGCCACAGCAACAACAATATTGAAATGATGTTTGGTTTGTTTTCAGGTGTTGACATTATCAGTGTGTGCAAGACAGCTCGAACCCAGACCCCACCAGGCTGAGTCCGAAGCCCGAGAAACTGTATAGTGCCCCCCAATATAATAAGTATATGGTTTGGTCTGAGCCTGAGACTATGTTTATATTGAACAGTTTAGTAAACTTCTTTAAATTTCGGAAGTGTTGTGATTTTCACATCCAGTTGTGTCAAATACTTTATCACTGTCATGCATACCAAGTATGCATGTAACTTAATTTTACTTAAATGAGATTTGAACGAATGTAAGGCCAATATTTTTGTCCGAACATACAGCTTGTCCGAACTACACTTACCGTCATAACTAGAACAGTTTAAATGGCTGAAGGAGTTAATAAGATATTAAATATACCAGTTGCCAAAAATCGTCATATAGTATCAATTTATTACCATTACAATCACCAGTTATTTTTTACAAAACTGGAAAACACTAAGTTGTGCATGCCCAAACTGAAAAAATTATCTTGATTAATAATACGGTTGGTAGGTTACATTGCACCATTTTTTGTAAACTCATCACATTGGTCTCCCTGGCAGGCGGTTGTGAGTATTACATGTACTTGTATTCCGTAGCATGATGCACGTGTTCTGTGGAGTTTCTTTTTCTTTTATGATATGATTTTTTTTTTGAACACGCATCAATGAATCTTTTTAAATACATTAAATTTAAATTATTCTAAATACAATTTAAGCATTGAATTTCAGTGCGTAAATACCGTGATGTTCAGCCGAACTATATGCGGTGAGGCCTAACTTAAATAAAATATTGTTTCTTTCGCCTCCCGCTTTCTACCCTTATAAAATCACCATAACCAAATTAACTAACTAAGTCAAACATATTTTATTTTAGTTGTGTCATCAGTATAAATGTTCCTTTCGCCTTTTTTTTTCAATATAATGGTAATTATGATTTTATTGCTCGTGAGCTAAAAAAAAAAACATGTTAAAATATAATTCAATGGACATATTTAATATTTTGGCATAGTGTTTGACTTCTGTCAAAATTTAAATGGATTATAATGTGACATCAAAAAAATTAAAATAAATAATAATAATAATAATAGTAAATAATAATAGTTTTCCTACCTGCCTACCCACTCTTAACAAGCATGGGACGCGGGAGGAGAAACAAACAGTATTTTATTTACGGCCTGGTTGTAAATATTACTAAATACATTATATGTACTTTAGAAACATGAAATGAGCTGCTCAAAAACCGTTATAAAAATTTAATTTCTATTGACATTATTAATTTTAAATTGTACTGTCTCTTTATTGTGAATAAATTGTAATTATTCATTTACATAGGCCTAAGAATTGTGAGAATCTATGTGTATACAAATTTTTTATGTAAATTCCGCCATGGTGTAAATAAATTAGCAATTATGGTTGGTAACGGGGAACATGGTACTTCATTTGTGTTATTAAGTCAAGTAAGCACGAACTTGGGAGCACGTGATTCGGCAAAGGCTTTATCACTCGTAGTCATGTCCATTTTTCATTCCGGTCTCTAAGGAAAATAACTCGTATAACCTGATCCCCGTAAACGTAGATAACACGGTTGGCTGAACTCACAACCCCTTACCATGTATCTGATCACAGTTAGTCGCCCAACCCCTGCTGAGTGGCAATTTATCGCTTTGTGGTCAATAATCTGTAAATAGCCAGTCTATGAATTTTCAGATTCTGATACACTAGAAAATTAAGATATTATCCATTTAGAACCATTGTATAGGAACATATCGAGCTTTCTTGAGTAGAAAAAATGACGGTAAAATATGCAACATTCTAAATTGGTGCTTGACAAACGTTAAGTTTTATTGACTGATTAATGAGAATATAGCTAAATACAATTTATGTTTGTTATTTTGTGTGGGTAAATTTTGTGTATGCCATCAATATGATTTACTATAAAAATATATGTAACAGACGCGGTTACATGATATGTATTCAGAGTTCTATCCTACCTACTTATAAACGTGGGAAAGAACGACACTTTCCGCTATTATGTGTTTTTTTTCTTCTGTTTCAAGGAAGCCTCTTCTAAAAATAAATCCACTGTAGCGCGGACTGCACAGGCTAATCTGGGATGACACTGTACGCAGATGCATTAAGGACAACATGATAGCATTATTGTGTTTTCAGAAACGCTTCAAACAGCTGTATTGAGAGTGCATGCAGTGATAAGTTTTCATGTGCATCCTGCATTTTTCATGCATACATTTTGAAAACAAAAACCCATATTTCATTTATATGTATTCCCATGCTTTCTACGAAAATAATGTCAACTTATGTAACAATTATTGTGGCACTTATATTACAAAGTATACATCACCAACAATGTTATCAACTTTGCCCCAGTATGATACCTGTATTTTACTTCTTTATGATAATGCCAAAATGTACACTCAACATTCGACAAATACAATTCAAACAACAACAACACCTGTTACTTTGCAAAAAAACATTTTTGGTTTGATATATGTACATCGCTAAAACACATATTTTTATTTTGAAAAATTACGCTGTGCAGCATGTCTGCAATGCAGATATACTCCAAATACAGCAGTGGTCAGTTCTTCTGTCCTCAAGGACGTTAATTAACACATATGAGGGGCGTACGAAAACCATTGCAAACGCAATTGTATATATTCGAATATCACGATATTTACCTGTACAAAACTACTACGAAACGGATGATAGCTCATCTCTTAACACTGTGCATATATATTATTTAAATCCACAGACTGATTCTTTTGCAATTTCGATTGCTATGATGTGTATTCATAGAAATGCATTGAAAATGTTAGAAAACATGTGTTGTTATGTGGTTATTTACAAATGTCATCTTTTACAGTTTATTGGTGGTTTACAAAATAAAGTTCCAGTCAGAAATCAGTCAAAGATGCCCCTTATTCAGAAAGACCTTGTTTGGTGGACATTCCGCACCTGCTTGAAATTTTGATTCTCTGAATCCCATAATTATATGAGTGAATAGTGAATTAATAAGATTCAGCATTACCACCATAACACTAACATTGAAATAGTTTTTATTAGAAAAAGGTCTAAAATGTAGGTGAAAAGTCATCATAGACTACTAAATCCACAAATTGCCATTCGATGCCTTCAAGGTCATTTTTTAACACCGTATGTCTGAATGTAATGTCAGGTCTTTAAAGCAGTACTCCAGAAATATGTTAATAAAAATAAAACTGCAGAAATTGTTTCTAATTGACATCTTACCGATCAAAATACAAATACAAACACTGTATATAAATCGGTGCAATACTAGTAATAACGGTCTGGTAACTTGTTATCGTATATTTTCTGTAAATGCGAAGCTGGTGATGCCTCTGGAGTAAATCAACATGTACATTATTGTATATTCAATTCGTACCAAGTGTGTTCGAACTAAGACAGTATGAAATGCCTTTCGTAAATAAGAAACAGTTTTCAGTCGAATAAACACCATTATCGTTCATAAGAACTATTGCCAAATTACAGTGTATTGAATTAGATTCCCTGGACTGCGGTTTTAACATGGTTATTGTTTCCCGTATGTTAGTTGCTCATTTTCGTTATCCTATATTGTCTGATTCCAAGTTCTTTGGAATCATAATTTCATAGTTATCTAATTTAACGCCTGTGCGTCTCAGTTCCTTTTAAGTCACTTGGAGCTCGTGTATTAATACTTTATTATGATATATAATAGGTAATACGAATTAATACAAAATTGACAGAGAATAAAAACTTTATTGACTTTATTGACACAATCATCACTCATTATGAAAATATCAACATCCATACTATGTATGAAATAACAGTAACAAAAACAACAACAGCAAAACAACAAGAAAGCACATAGTGCAGGAAATACTAAAGGCAATTGGCTTAAAATTAACATAAAAGTGAGTAAATCAACATGTACATTATTGTATATTCAATTCGTACCAAGTGTGTTCGAACTAAGACAGTATGAAATGCCTTTCGTAAATAAGAAACAGTTTTCAGTCGAATAAACACCATTAACGTTTTAACTATTGCCAAATAACAGTGTATTGAATTAGATTCCATGGACTGCGGTTTTAAAATGTTTATTGT
Source organism: Congeria kusceri (assembly GCA_027627225.1). Classification (NCBI taxonomy): domain Eukaryota; kingdom Metazoa; phylum Mollusca; class Bivalvia; order Myida; family Dreissenidae; genus Congeria; species Congeria kusceri. The sequence continues at coordinate 39,219 of JAPFQT010000528.1, forward strand.
TTCCCGTATGTTAGTTGCTCATTTTCGTTATCCTATATTGTCTGATTCCAAGTTCTTTGGAATCATAATTTTATAGTTATCGAATTTAACGCCTATGCGTCTCAATTCCTTTTAAGTCATTTGGAGCTCGTGTATTAATACTTTATTATGATATATAATAGGTAATACGAATTAATACAAAATTGACAGAGAATAAAAACTTTATTGACACAATCATCACTCATTATGAAAATATCAGCATCCATACTATGTATGAAATAACAATAACAAAAACAACAACAGCAAAACAACAAGAAAACACATAGTGCAGTAAATACTCAAAGCAATTGGCTTAAAATTAATATAAAAGTGAATGAAAGTGAATTTAAAACGTACACTACATAAAGTAGTTCAAGTGCCGTCATTGTTTTATACGAGTGACGAAGTTACTAAACGTTGCGTTTTAAACAGTCAAACATATATACTTCATCATTGCTTTAAATTAAAATCAAAGTGAATCAAAGTTAATTTAAAACGTACACTACATAAAGGAGTTTTGGTAACGCCATTGTTCAAAAAAGTGACGAATTTACCAAACATTGCGTTTTTTACAGCCAAACATATATAGATTAATATTCATGAAGATACATACATTATTAACTTTGTACTCGTATGTTGTTATTGTAGAAATGACAGCTATATTTACTTATGAATATATATTTTTCTGCATGCTATAGGTATTCAACATATATGCCTTTTCTTGTGTTACATTTTCATGAACACAACATCTCTAGATAAAAACAGTTCTGTTTGATATTAAAACCTGATAACGATAAACAACAACACTTTGACAACAACAACAGCAGCAACAACTGACCAGCAACATTTAGCAGGACAATCTACTACATATATATATAACAACCAGAACCATAGTCATGGACATAATTTTTAAACAAAAAAGGCCAATATTTATAATTAACTACTAGTATATTTGCTGTGGAATGATTTCATTGTTATCAAAACGTACGTCAAATTAATGTACTTTTTGTTTCCGTTGTGTCTATTTTCGTGTTTGGAAAAGGGTGTGTTTGCATTATTACCTAATTATTTACTAGTATCATAGTCCAATTCATCTCTCTTGTTACGAACGATTGGTTCAAAGATATCGCCCAAACGTAAACGTATCGAAACCCTTCTGAAGCCACGACCTCTAAAATTTACATCGCAAAATAGCTCAATGCGAGATTCCATGACTTCTTTTGAATGCGTAGTTAAATTGAATCCACAGTTGCGGACGTCAATGACGTTCTCCGATACATCCTCGAGAATATATGTCGCCACGTTTACGCCGACATCAATCAGGTATTGCAGAGCGTCTAAACCATTGTCGGCCTTTTCAATCAAAAACTTTAACGCTTTAATGCCCATTTCTGCAGTTTTTAAACCTAAAATTGCTAAATCAAGTACCACACGTGACTGATCCACGATGACTTGTGCACCACCTAACGCCAATTCCGTCACTCGGATGTTGCCTTGAGCTACCTTCAAGGCTGCAGAGGCTGCCCCCCGCTGAGTCCTGCACCAAACGTTTCCAAGGACACATGTCGGGTCTTCCATTGTAAACATACAATCGGTCATTCTAAAACACGGAAAGGTCCAGGCACCCCAGGCACACTTATCGAACCTTATTCCCGGAATACATATCAGTCGGCACTGTCGAATTTCACAGATCCCATCTATGTTCTCTTGCTGATTCTTTAATTGGTTCCTTTTTGTTTTCAGGTTCTGTTTCTTTTCTTTTAATTTCGCTATCGCATTGTCGAACACGGAATGCGCGCTTTTAACAGCTTTCTGTTTCGCCTGCAGTGATTCCTGTAATATTGTTAAACATCTTGACGATGATTTCAAGAAAGTCTGAATTTCCGCAATAAATGCTTTTGGCACATCCCCTGCTAATTTCACCACATGTCCTAGGCTAGATATATAACCGCCGTTTTTGCCCCGTGCCACAATTCTGCCTGTAACTACGAGTGCTAGGTCGCTCCACTCAGACCAGGTTACCTGGACGCCAAGTTTGGCAGTATAGACGTCAAATACTGTTATACCTGCTTCCGTAAAGGCACCATTTCTAGTTACAGCCGCATCGATATTAATTCTTGTCCTGCTAATGACAACTTGTAAATGAATCCGATACTCTCTTTTTTCCCCGACCTGACATGATTCGAACTCCTATGCAAACGAGTTTACTCTTTTCAAAATTAACAAAATAGTGTTGTTTGTCTGTTCCTTTGGAATATCTGAAATTAAAAATAATCCGTTTGTATTCATCAGTCTCCGAGTAGATTTTCTGATCAGTGTTTATCGTTCGTCATCCGTCTTTCGTCGAGAGTCGTCCGTCTGGCAGCATCAACAGTTAACTTTAAACAACGCCGTCGATGAAACCTCTTAATGGAAAACTCCGGTTTCCATGACAACCAAAAGCTTAAAACAACTGAATTATAATAAGATAGCCTTGTCCAAACAATTGTGCAGAAATTTTTCTTGTGTGACCCTCTAAAAATTCATTTTGATTCGTTAAAAACACGGCCACCAGGGACGGGGCCTTTTTTTCTTATTGAAAGTATACGGCAACATTGACAATTGGGAAATTTAATCAATATTTTACCAGTTAACTCACAACTTAAATGCTCATTTAAATACTAGTATTTTTCATTTAGTTATTTACCGTGAAGAAAGGTCTCTGCATTGAAGACGCCTTTGGCCGGATCCCACCGAACAGCTGTATGATAGATCCTACCGGCTTTAATAATGGGGATGTTCTTGAAGTGCGCAGAAAATAAGGTGTCGCAATATTTCGCATCCAACTCAAAATCATTGTGGTTCTGAAAATGAGACAGTTTCTATGCATAATAAACAATAAAAGGGCCAAACAAACACAACCCAAATAATATAATGATTTTTTTCTTAGAATGCATAAAGTCTTTTTCCATTATATGTACATTATTTTAACCTTTACTATATGCCAATATTAAATTAAATTTTCAGATTTTTTTCTGCAATGCCCCTTTGGGATCATTTTCGTTGACATAGTCCCTTTTATGACAATTGTTGAGGTATTCATATTGTAATGGTATACTTACGCTTATCAAACTGTAGTCTGGTATCGTGTGTTCCAGGCATCCTATCTGCGCCAGATTGCTGACCATATCGAAATAATATTTTATTGTCCCTTTAATAAAATAACAAAGTTTAAAAGATCGGCAACGATTGGGAAATCTATATTTTGTTTCGTATACCCGGTGCATACTATCTCATTTAAAGTATATTTTATGTGTTAAGATCTTATTTTATTTCTTAACAACCAATATTTGTATATAAAAAGTTAAATATAGAAAGTTGTTTTATCTGCAATTCAGACCATATATAAAGTAAACTATTTCTCGTATAAAGCCATAAACAAAATATTTACCCGAGGCGCTTCCTAAACTGTAAAACAGTAAACAAATCCTCAAAATCTCCATTTTATTTAAAGCAACGTCAAAATCGATGCTTTTGAAATCTAAACTTTCTTTATATAAGATACCCAGATGCAGTTTAGCATGACGAATAGTCGGTTACCAATCCATATTAGCCACGTCGACAGGCCAATATTGGAAAATCCACCCGAAAACCCGTTGCATTTGTACAATCACTTTCGTTTAAAAAGTTCTCAATAATTAATTTTAAAGTGTGTATTTACTAGGGGTGTCGCGATATTAGAAATGCATATCGCGATATATTGCGATATATTTTTTTTTATTTATCACGATATTTATTGCAATATATTGCGACCTTGGTATTTATGAATTTAATAAGCTTAAGATTGATGAAATCACTAAGAACAGTGCAATATTTTACAGGATGGCTTTTAACTTGTTATTATCACCTATGTTGAAGACAGGCGCAACAATAGCAACATATACGCAGCAGATACAGAAACAAAACACACATGAGCAACACTCTCAAACCGCCTTGCTTGGCTGTTCACTGTATGTATTATATTACACATATAGTGCTATTTTTTTTACATGTATAGATACTCCAGTCATGGTGTATGTTAGTTTTTTTTACATAAAAAATGCATGTATTTCGCTGTTTATTTTAACTGGAAACAATATATCAGATTAAATGTATTATTAAGCACACATATTTCAAGAGAATACATGTATACCAAATTTAAATGGAATATTATTGGTCGCTGGTACTGTCTATAATGGTCTGGAGTTGTACCTTCACCCCTACAAAATTGTCAACTTTACAAATGGTAATGGCTTTCAACTGTTTACCAATCACAATGTACTGAATGTATTTGTAACAGGAAACTAACACAACACTTTAAAATACTAAATACAAAATGCAATATATTGGTATGGACATTCATATTGCGATATTTTATTGCAGAATCAAATATTGCAATATACCAATATACCGGTATATTGTGACACCTCTAGTATTAAAGATCTTTCATATCAATTGCTTTCAAAATAAGCAGATAAAAGTGACAATAAAACTTGAAAGCAAACATTAAAAAAACAACATAAAAATGACGAAGGAAACACTTCAGTATGGAATAAAACAGTTTTAGCCAAAACTTCGAATTGGCAGGGGAGAAAATTCTAATAAATAGGGATACAGTGAAACTGAGCAGCATTTAGAGTGTCTGTAAGTATCAGATTTAAGGGCTGGATTTTTGAATTGCATGCTTAGTGAAATCGAAAATATGACCTATGAAAAGCCAGTGTATGTGTTGAGCCACCTTGCACATAAAATTCGTAAATGAGGATTCCTAGCTCTGAACGCCATTTTGGCAGGATATTTAAAAGGGCATACATACATTGGAATTTATTAGAAAATCTGAATGGTTGACCCCCAGTTTGTTCAGCTGCAATCAAGTACCTGGTAAGTTACGCAGACAGGCATGCAGTGTTTGAGGTGCTCGCATTCGCAGGAAAGTTGCAAATTGATGTTGAAAATCACTGAAATGGTCGCGAAAACTGGTGACATTTGAACCCAAAATTGGCTGATCATGCATGCTAAAATTATAGTGGAACTGGTTGCATAATTATTTTCTCTACATTTTTGTGAAGCCACAGCCACACCAATATTGAAATGATGTTTGGTTTGTTTTCAGGTGTTGACATTATCAGTGTGTGCAAGACGGCTCGAACCCAGACCCCACTAGGCCGAGTCCGAAGCCCGAGAAACTGTATAGTGCCCCCATAGCTCGAAATGGTTGATTTAACATCGCATTGAGGTTAGATACCAGTAAATCAATGTGCTACCCTCCGTTTTACATTCGAAATATTGACTTTTACTAGAGTTCATTTTTCTTCTGCTATGAAAAGCATTTAGCAATGTCAGACATGCCTTTTGTGGTTATTTCTAATATCCTCTGTGTGTTTGGAACATTTGTGTGTATTTCTTTGGCGGCTAACTTGAAAGATGAGCTTTTGGGGTGGGTTTACTGTGGCATGGGGCTTTTGTCGAAATATGACTGCCGAAACCCTAGTTCCTACCGGTGTCTGCATTCAGGTGAGACGCACTTTCTTAGAAGTAACGTGCCATATCTTTTTATTGCAATTTTCGAAGAGGAACGATTAATCTTTTAACAGACACCAAGCTTGCACAATCTGAGATCTGAAAGTTCGCCTTTTTTTATTATGGGACTCTATGGGAATTGGTTTTACTGACATCTAACCTTGAATTTTCACAAAAAACGAAGGTGAAGGTAGCTTTTTATAATAAACACGCTCAACAGCGTTAAACATGAACTACTGTTATTTATTTAACATAAATATATTCTACTATCAGTATTAACTGAATATTAGACTGATTAATGGTATCAATAAAATTATTTCATGAAACAACTTTCATACGCGGGATTACTTCATGCGTAAGCACATTTCGCCGTTTGGGGCGAAATAATGCGGTTAAGTACGGATGTTTGGCGTGTAACGTCATCCTCTGTGTATCTATAGAATGGGCACAGAGGATTCTGATTCAACAAAAATGTTGCAAATACACAGAGGATATTAGAAATAACCACAAAAGGTATGTCTGACATTGCTCAATGCTTTTCATAGCAGAAGAAATAACTCTAGCAGAAATAAAAGGCAATATTTCGAATGTAAAACGGATGGAAACACATTGATTTACTGGTATCTAACCTCAATCCGATGTTAAATCAAGGTCTAATTACACTAAAACGGAAGTCACACCCTCTGGGTTACATGCTGTCAGTTAGATAATAAGCACATATGGTTGAGCGCAGGATGCATGGAATTTGTAAAATACAGTTTAAATGATATGTTTTCGTATTAATTTAAAGGTATATATGTAAGAAATAAGAAAAAAGACAGTTTTGGGCACTACTTTGTGTGTGGTACATTTTTATCGAGTGCACCGGGATTCTCTCCCATATGGCCATCGCCCCCAGAAGACTTGTTAGTTGGGTTACGAGGGATAGTGCAAGATACAGGAGACGCCCGTTCCAGAGACGACCCTGGGTCTTTTAGTGCCCAGTGTGAAGCACCTAGTACACTGCACCTCGGTTTAACGTCTCATGCGAAAGACGAGTTAGAAGGTTAGGGTGTAGCGGGGGCTCGAACCTGCGACCCCTGAGTTGTGAAACCAGTGCGTTACCACTAGACCACGGATCCACTACTTTGTCTAAGTGGTTGCAGGTTTCATAACTTTTGGCCCATGTATTCATGCACAAAATGGCAGCTCCCATGACTGTCAAAACCGGTGTGTTTATTCTAAGGTTAATAGTTTGAGCTATAACTAGGGATGTGAACGAATATCCGGATAACCGGTTATCTGGTTATTGTGTTCATATCCGGTTACCAAGCTAGTAACCGAATATTCGTATAAAAATTGAAAATCCGATTTTTCTCGTTTTTTTAAGGCATACAAACGCCCTTCTTGCATGTATATTATTACCACAACACAGCTATAGGCCTCTAGAGGTCTCCACCTCGTACTGCGGACGTGTCATAAACACACCCCTCGGTCGGAATACGATTATCATAAAACAACAGGTGGTGCTTTCACATCACACTAACTTTGACAGGTCTATTAAACAAACAAGATGTCACAATCGATTATGCCAATTAGGTGCGTCCCTCTTGATACAGAACAGAACAAGACTTTTATTTTCACCCAGGTATATAACATATACAATTAGGGCAATATAACAAAGCAAAATTGTTAGTAAATTAGTAACTTCCGATAATTTTTACGTTAACACAATTGTGTAGATGATATACGGGGGGTATTTAAATAATAAGATACATAGTCGGAACATATGATAATAATAATAATAATAATAATAATAATAGCAATAATGTGAGATCTATAATCAAAATCAAAATACCAAAAACTTGATAAAATTATCAAAATCACAATCATTATCATATCATATTCAAAATGATCATACTAATCATAATAATCATAATAATGATAATCGTCATAGTTATCATAATCATCATAATAGTGGCATTTAAGAAACAGATAATAGTACAGTTCTATAAGAGCATTTTAATACTAGCACTGGTAAAAATAATTAGTGGTTTGTGATCATAGTTGTGCGGTGACGTATTTTCGTTTGCACGCGGCGTTTCGGATTGAGAAATTGAAACGACTACGCGTTTTAAAAGGTTTACATTTTGCGTCAGAAATTTAATTCATTATCAATACTTAAAAGACATGTTGTTGCGAAAGACTGAGTGCGTTAGCGTTTATGGTGCTGGAGCTAGCTTTGTAACGGTTTCAGTCAACAGCAGTTATTTTTGTCATGATTTACGCTTGAGTGCACCTGCACGCGAGGTCGATGTTGAACACAAAGGCAAGATGGAGGACCTATTGTGTGTGGTAATTACTCTAATCAGCTTTGCATTGCAGGATTACAATGGAGAATGCCGTTATCTGAGGGGTTAACATTAAATGACTGATGGGGCAAAAGCAAATTATAATTTGTGTGCTGGATAAGTTTAAAGGGAAGTAACAAAAGTATTATTATTAATTTATGTACTAGAACTGCTAGATTAATTAGGATAAAGAAACAGGATTGTAGGTGAAATATAGGTATCAGTTGTACTCATTTAGAATGCAACAATTGTTTCCATTGCCTTAATTGAAATATAATATCAATATAGCAGGCAAAAATATTTAAAATGTTAACACTTGTACTTGAGTGGTACCATTTTGTACTACTCTTATATAATGCTGCAATTATTTATGTTATATGAGTATAAGTATATAGCAATCTTACGTTAATATTGACATATAATTATGCAGTTATCATTTGGTACAAATACAGAATGAAGTTATTATTTACATTGCACAGTTTATATTTACATGCATATATTTCTAATTAAAGTAAATAATGTGATTAGTATATACATGCAAAAATATATACATTTGTGACCAGACAAATATTTTGATATATTGATTACACAAGTGTAAACGGTCACTTATATTGAGATAATATGTAAATATGTTATGCTGTTAACAATAAAAATACATTGAAATAAAGGCAGTATTGTTACAAATTACAATATTAGAGTTGGTGTATTAGCTGGTGGCATTGGTAAAAACAGGTAGTTAAATAGATAACTTGCTATCGCTTAAACTTACTGAATATGAAGCGAATAAATTTGCTTGTATTCTGTAATAGTTGTAAGGAATTAGATGTTAGGATTTTAATAAGAGTAGCATCATAAAGATCATGTCCTAAGAATTGTTCTCTGTCAGATTTAAAGAAATCGCAGTTTAGTAGATAGTGATGTTCGGAGCCAACTTGACCAGAGTTACAAAGTCTGCATATTCTTTCCTCAAATGGGGTTCCATCGTATCGACCGGTTTCAACTGGTAACCAGTGATTTGCAGTTCTAAATTTAAAGAGGTATGTATATTCAGTTTTTGTAAGTTTTATAAAGTAGTCTTCAAAGGATGGAGTTTGTTTGAAACTGGTATATATTTGTCCCTTATGTGTTTGCTGTAGTTGATTGTGCCATTGGGTTTTGAATTGGGTTAATAATTTGGCTTTGACTAAGCGGCAAATATTATTTTGGGTTGTTAGGAATTGGTTATCCCATAAGTTACTTAAGTTTACTGAGGTGAGGATTTCTTTAATTTTGTCGGCCCATTTAAAATTTGAGATTGGCAAGTTCATCATGTATTTAGAGATTTGGATAGATAATTTCTGATCTTTGCCTATTAAGATTCTATTCCAAAAAGAGATCATGCGACTTTTGATGTTAATTGCTATAGGGTATCTGCCAAGTTCACCATATAAAAAAGCCATTTTTCTAAGAAAGTTATTATGGACTTTCTCCAAGATATCTACATTTTAAAAACAAAAAATTTCTGAGCCATAGATTAAAATTAGTAAAACAGTGTGGTCGAAAAGTTTAAGATTTAAATCAATAGGTAGCTCTGCATTATTTGCTCTAGTATATAGAAGGTGCATTGCTTTTGTTGCTTGCTCGGCTAAGTGTTTCCGTGCATTGAGGAAAGAACGTAATGCCTAGGTAGCGGTAACGGTCAGGGATTTTTACAGGATTGTCACCTAATGTGAAATGGAAGTTTTGTAGTTGATACGAGATGGTTCTCTACCAGTTAACAATGCCAATTAAAATAAAATATAGAGTAACATTGATCCATCCTTGTTTTGGTGTCTATGTGTATTTGATTAGCACATTGCGTGTTTTACTCAGTCATCGCAATTTACGGGTTTACCATACACCAGTCAGCCGTAACACCTACTTACCTTTACGCAAATCAAATGTTTAATTGGGGTACTTTAATTGAAGGGCATAACAACATTGCACGCTACACAAAACAAACAAAACGCACAATTTACGAACAGAAATCGACGTAGTTTGTTACATGTATTTTGTTAGATAATGAAATAGCAATGTGTTTTCAAAATATAAGTATCGGCTAGATGTGAACTTAATTAATTTTGCAACTTTGACATGTGCCAGATTCCGGCCACCAATGCAGATCTATACGGTTATCCGGATAGTATCCGGATATTACATACGAATAACCGGATACCAATTTTGGTAGCCGTTGACATCCCTAGTTACAACGTATAGAAATTTTTGACATGCTGTTTTTTCAAACGGTTATGGTCTATCTTTCCTGCAATGTATGGTGATATATTGGGAAGTAGCTTGGTCATGGTGAAAATTGAGATCAAACTTTGAATATTTTATATGTAACAAAGAAGGAATTTATTTGCGCATGCGTAACCTTTAAGAACTTCCCGTAAGATTGGTCGTCTGCAAAGATTTTGAAAATGGACTCTTACAAACACACTGTACTGAAAAGAATAACTGGCAGATGCCACCCTGACCCCATTAAGGGCTGTATTTTATGGGATGGTTGCTCTAGGGGGCATGAGGGGGGGGGGATAAATATGGGAAAATTAAAGCAAAATGTCCCTCAGAGTGGCAATCCAAGACCCATTGTGTCCATCGTGTTGTTTTTCAGTTTCAGTTTGACATTAATTTGCATTAGTTTCAACAATTCTCTCATTTTTGTCATAACACCTTGTGTTTTAATCCTGATTATTTGGTTTTGAACCTGCAACTGTTAATAATGCCCGCAAAGTTCGTGTCCACACAGGCCGATGCATTGGCCATGATGACCGTTCGACCTGCATGCCTACTTTGAATAATAAAATTTTTCCTAATTTGCAAAGTTAACAGATCCTATTTAGTTCATATTTTATTTTGTAAATGTACTCAAATCAGGGCTTTCAGTTGAAAAATACATGAAATGCATGCATAAACAACTTTAGCCGCTCACGCCAACCTAGACCCCACCTAATGGAGTTAGCGGCATCAAAATTTAGATCACCATCACAGTTTGGTTTAGTTTGAGTATGTTTTTTAAATGCAGTGTTGAAAAGAACAAGGACCTCAGCCGAAACAATCATTTCATTGGTATACAAGTCTGGGTGAAGTGACGAGTCATCAAAACTACTGTACTTGTCAACTACACTGGAGCTTTGGGGCGAGGCCGTAAAGCTGACACAGTCGTGTCCATACCATCGGTATCTTTGAAGGTTAGTACAGTACATGATTATTGGCATGTATTCTACTATCTAATGACTTCTTTTCCAACCTGGCATATTTCGCATGAACACCAGTAGGAAAAGCAAGAGTTTAACCCTTGTTGGGACTCACAAACCCGTTTTTGAACTGAACTGTTCGCACGTGAGCTCGCCAATGTAAAGCCGGCATAGCAACTAATAGCCTTATCGCAATAAAAAAAACTTTGTAAACTATTGTATATGTACACTTATTGTATCTTACTTACACTAGTAATCAAAATATTGAGTAAACATGCACAGAAAACCTTTTTATTTTCACAGATTACACAGCAGAGAGTACCTGAAACAGATTGAAGATTGCAGGCGGCTGACCTCACCCACAGGTTCAGGTGTGACAGAACACTGTTAATTACTATATGGCATTGAAATTTTGGGTCAAATTCTTTTTTTATTGTGTGACAGAAGGTCAAATCTGTTGATGGTTATGTAAACAAACCCTTTTTCTGGGGTCAAATGTCATCTGAAATGCTACATTTATATGGATTTTACCCCCTTAAATGCAGAAACTTAAAAACAATTTGTTCGAAATGGATTAAAAACCTATTCTATAACATTTAGAATGCCAATCAAAAATTGTTTTCACTTCTGATTTTATATAATGTATCTGCTATGCCTATTAAAACTCAAACTTATGCTTAAATCTGAGTTAAAATAATGTCTTCCAGATGTACCCAAGTACATTTTTTCCGTCTAAATTCTTGCCTCAAAACACCGTTATATGTGACATTTTAAATTTTATTTTTTTCCAATAAATCTTTAAACCAGTATAATAGGACTTCATGTTCTTTCTCGAAATAGATTGAAGAAAATTGTGGTTTTTATTCAAATTTAAAGGGGTTGTGTTCTCTTAAAGGTCTCATTACCCCAAAACGGAAGTCACATCCTCCGGGTTACAGTTAGATAATAAGCACATATGGTTGAGTGCAGGATGCATAGAATTTGTAAAATACAGTTTAAATGATATGTTTTGGTATCAATTTAAAGGTATATATGTAAGAAATAAGAAAAAAGACAGTTTTGGGCACTATTTTGTCTTAGTGGTTCCCAGCTTCATAACTTTTGGCCCATGTATTCATGCACAAAATGGCAGCCCCCATGACTGTCAAAACCGGTGTGTTTATTCTAAGGTAGATATTTTGAGTTACAACGTAAAGAAATTTTTGACATGCTGTTTTTTCAAACGGTTATGCCCTTATCTTTCCAACAATGTATGGTGATATATTGGGAAGTAGCTTATTCATGGTGAAAATTGAGATCAAACTTTGAATATTTCATATGTAACAAAGAAGGAATTTATTTGCGTATGCGTAACCTCATTACGAGCTATGCTGGAAAGTAGCGCATACCCATAATGCTTAGAGCGTGAGTACACAGGTCTGTTAGACCGGTGTAGACACAACGGGAAATTAGCGCATACCCATAATGCTCACTCTGAACACATCGGCCACTTCCGACAAGCGGAAAGTGACCTCTGAGACAACAAGGGGGGCGCCATTGAAAAGTAGTTCAGTATTTATCCGCACAGCTGATCCTGTTAATTTCAAGATGGCGGCGCTTAACAACGTAACATTTTCGTTCAAGGTATCTATAAAATCTAGAAGAACGTTGTTAGTAAAGATATTATGTCATGAGTTAGAACCGGCGTTATATTATTTAATAAAATTAAATAAATAATTTACATGGAGTTTTTCATTTTATACAGTCGTTATAACACCTATATTTATAATAATTTATTGTTGAATTACATTCCTTGTTTTCATTTTAACTTTTCACTAAAATAAAACAACAATTTCAGATTGATGTAAAATTGTACAGTACCTCAGACAAATTAATCTTACACTGACCTTTATGCTAGCATCATTCATTGTAGGGTTTATTAGTTATATTATTCTTTATGCTAGTACATCTGCTACACATCTGTTACATTGTAACAATGAATTATTTTTAGTTTATTTGTTGGAATTAGTTCAATTGAAATCACTTACATTAGAAGAGTAGGTAAAATAAAATATAGATCTAGTTGTGGTATCAACAAACACGTTAAACACATGCACAAACAAAGCAAAGTATATAACCATGAATAAATAGGAAATAGTTCAAGCATGCAATTATGCTAATAGTGTTCACGAATCACGAGTGTCAGGTACTGTAAATGTATCCCAGCTTTATTTTATGTATAATTTATGTTAACAAATGTACTCGGTGATACGTGTATTGCCGATATGTTCTAAAATCATCGTTAAAATCTTTGTTACATTTAATGTATTCCTCACTAATAGATGGGTTCTTCTAGGTTTTCCACTCAAAATTATGTAAAGCAAATTTTATTGTGCAACACATTGTGATTGCTGTTATGTCACAATAATATGCCATATTTTATGTTTTTCTTTCAGAATCTTGTCACAAGTGAGGCATGTCCCACATAAACAACCTTTTGGAGATCAGTTTTATGTTGGTACGAAGATTTTGTTTTACATTGTTTTTTTAAATTTTCTTTTAAATTACCCGGTATCAGAGAACAACTTAAATTTTGTAATATTCTGAGTGTGAAAAGTATCAATATGATATACATGTATTAGAATTTAATCCATCTGTCAGATACATCATAACTACATAAGGTCTCTTGTTTTGCAGCAGAGTTGACAATTGTCTGTATCATGGGAGACTACCAGCCATGCGAAGGTTACTTTGTGTACTGGTAAGTTTTGTTTTGTTTACCTTTCCAAATAGTAGTAAATTATCCAGTTACGAATACAAGCATTTTATCACACGAGCTTTGAGTGCAGATAAAAGTAAATACTAAAATAAATCCCGTATGATGTTCATCTTGTCATATGTTTGTATAAGCTAAATACAAGACCAAAGGCTTGAAGCATGGTGAAAAATCAAGAACAATGACATGTCCGGTGTTCTCCAATAGGAAAATTTAAATTATGAATCTGCTGGTTAAGTCTAATTTTTATGTGAAGTTGTAAAAGCATGTATTATTATTGAAGGGTCTGGGTGTAAATATTAAATGCTTGTACACATTGTCCATTAATACACATAGTATACTCATGCTCTGATCCCTACATTTGTGACATTTTTATATTACATAATGCCCTTTCCGTATAGTATTGTACATTTTTATCACATTCTCAGTCATATTTATAAAAATATTAAAGGATATTTTTTTACATGTTCAGCTCCATCTGTTTTTGAGTGGAAGCGGATCAACTGGGCAGGGGGAATGAAACTGAAAATTTGTATGCAACAATTGGATAACAGACATACAATAAAACACCAAAGTATAACCAACAAGAAGGAAAATTTCACCTTAAATATGGACACATTTTCATTTTAAAAAAGACACTGTTTATGTAAGTGCCTTGATTCGTATTAGTATGGTATAATGTATTTATATCAATATCATACCTACAACCATAGATAATATTACACAGCAAATAGTAAAGAACACCATAATTTATTATGATGACATGAATGTATTTTTAAGGAATTATCATTGTAGGCATTAACTCTTATTTTACAGTTGGTTTTAGTTCTTAATAGTTATTAAACATTCTGTCCATGGTTACATCAATCTCGGAAATGAATGTACTTTTAAGTAAGTTCCTATTCACAAATCGAAAGCATTTTCAATAATGTACGTTTTGATTGAACAAATTCCTATTTATATTGATAATGTCTTTTTATGTGGGTAGTAGATATGTCAAATTGGTTTTCTAGAAGAAAAGGAATTGGAGAATCAGCTTTCACATTATACATCTTGCAAAAAATTTAGACAAATAATGTGATTTTTTAAGTTACTGTTTTTGTTTTATACTGCATGTCTTTGTAAATCACCACACTATTGTATTTAATACTTATTGCTATGCTGACATGTTTTATGTATTTTTGTCATTATACCCCAACAAACGAAGTTTAGAGGGGGGGGGGAGGTATATAGGAATGACCTTGTCAGTCTGTCTGTCTGTCGGTCGGGCTGTTGGTTTTTTGGTTTCCGGATGATAAATCAAGAAAAGCTTGACAATGTCAAATAATTATTTGTACACATGTGTAGCATCATAAAATACAAGTCAAGTTCGACTTTGGTTACAAACCACTAAATTTTGACACAGTTATGTCCTCTTTTGACTTAAGTTCCCCCAAAACATGGTTCCTGGACAATAACTCATGAAAGGCTTCGCGTATTTAAATTATGTTTGGTACATAGGTGTAAAAATCATAAAATACAGATCAAGTTCAACTTTGGTTACAAACTACTAAATGTTGACAGAGTTATGGCTCCTATTGAAATTAATTTTTTCTAAATATACTGTTAAACATTCACAAATTTAAAGCATTCTCTCTGTGTCTCTTTCTTTTGAATGGATGCCATAGTTTTGTGACAAGGCCATATTGTGGGGGTATATCCGTCACTCATGTGACAATTCTTTTTTAGTCTTATTTCCTTGTATTACATACAGTCTTGTTATCAGTAGATCAGTCATAAGTAAATTGTATGCATTGCTTTTGTTGGAATTGAAGTAATATATTTTAGCAAATAAATGACATTTCAGGAAGTTGTTTCTTTACTTTCTTTTAGTCCATTTTGTCCTACAGAGGGATCTGAATATCTAAATAGACCATAGGGAATTTGTTCGAAAGATTAACTTCCCTACATGTTGAGGCATTTATCAGTATATTTAAATATAACATGTATGAAACCTGAAAACATAGGAGAGAAACCCTAATTAATCCGTCATCAGGCATGAACCTTTCCGTCTTCTTCTACATGGTACAATGACACAAGCAAATATTTATTTTTTCAATCTCAATACACAAACATTGAAACTTAACAGTTTAAGCAGTATATATAAATTTATTGTATTACATACTGGTATTTCTTTTACAAAAATCTGAACAAATGCATTTATGAATTGTGCTTTCTGTTGTGAATTTAAACAACATTGTTTAGTTTCATTTGTCACACAGTTGCCACAAGTCATATATTCTGCCCCATATAAATAACTTCACAGGCTACAATTTTACTTTGAATAAATGCAATTCAATACCTTAAAAACAATGGATTATCAGTTCTACATCAGACAAATCAGATAAAAATTGAACACATTTACATTACATGCTAAAGGATACATTGAACAGCATAAATATTCAGTAACTGAAAAAGCGTATTCTTCTCGAAGTCTTTGTGAAGCCACTTCCTCTAAAATTTACTTCACAGCACACCCCAATGTGAGAATCTAGGATGGTTTTTGAATACGCAGATACACAGATTCCACAGTTGCGGAAGTCAATGACGTTCTTTGACACATACTTTACAATTACCGACGGCATGTTTATACCGACGTCGACCAGGTATTTCAGAGCCTCGAAACCATTTAGAGCCTTTTCAGTTATAAACTTTAACGCTTCGGTGCCCATTTCTGCAGTTTTCAAACCGGCTATAGCTACGTAAAGTATGACACGTGATTAACGATGACTTTTGCCGTGGCGACTGAGGTTTTCGCAAGATCAAACGCAGTTTCTACACCTCAAGATTCGAGACAGGCTTGATCACCCTTGCAAAAAATATGGCAATATTCTAAATTGGATCTTGAAGAGCATTTGGACCCTTGACTGTTTAATGCGAATATAGCTAAATACATTTGAGGTGTGTCGTGGAAAACTGGGCTAAATGCATGTGCGTAAAGTGTCGTCTCGGATTAGCCTGTGCAATACGCAGTTTCCGCTTTTATGGTATTTTCTGTTTCAAGGAAGTCTCTTTTAAACATAAATCCACTGTAGGCGGAAAGTGTCGTCCTGGATTAGCCCGTGCAGTCATCACTTAAGTGTTCGTTGGTGACCCATTTAACAAAGTTAAAATATTTTTGATAAAAACGTTGCCACCAGCTGGCGGGGCCGTTTTTCCTATTAAGCTATATCTATATGAAAGATTTTTCAACGTTCCCAATTTGTGAAGTTCAGTGTAAAGTTAATATTGTCATCGGTTTAAAATTACTGACTTCAATGGTTTGGTGAGCCATGCAGTATAAACAGCCACGGAGGACCAAATGGTAGCATAAATGCGTTGTTGTCGTGTTTTCAGAAACGCTCCAATCAGCTATATGAAGTGTACATACCGTGATAATTTTTCCTGTGCATCCTGCATTTTTCATGCAGAATTTTGTAAACAAAGTTGTTTTATTTATGTGTATCCTCATGACTCATTCTTTCTCAGTAAATATTGTCAACTTATGTAATACTATTGTGGCACTTATATTACAAACTACATCATCAACAATGGAATCAACTTAGCTCCAATATGATACCTGTGCTTGACTTCTTGATGATAATGCCAAAATTTACACTTCGGATTATTAAGGAACATTCGACAAATAAAATTCTAGCATGTTTCTCGGGAAAAAACCCAACAGCTGTTACTTTGCAAAAAACATTAATTTGATATATGTTCGTCCCCCAAAACCCATATTTTTATTTTGGAAAAAAATATCGCTGCATACAGACATACATACAGTTCTTCTGTCCTCAAGAACGTTAATTAACACATATGAGGGGCGTTCGAAAACCTTTGCAAACGCATTGTATATATTCGAATATCACGAGATTTACCTGTACAAAACGACTACGAAACGAATGATAGCTCATCTCTATGCATATATATTACTGAAATCCACAAACTAGTTCTGTTGCAATTTCAGGTGTATTCATAGACACTGCGTTGAAAATGGTTAGAATACGATTAGAAATGCTGCTGAAATTAGGGGTTATATAAAAGCCCGCTGAAAGTTGGGAAATAGTGTCAAAAGCATACACGATGAGATATGTGTTGTTATGTGGTTATAAACAAATGTCATTTTCCAAAGTTTATAGTGGTTTACAAAATTAAGTTCCAGTCAAGGAATCAGTCAAAGATGCCCCTTATTTAGAAAGACCTTGTTTGGTGGACATTCATCACCTGCTTGAAATTTCGATTCCCTGAGGTTATTTATTGCACAACATAATTAAACGAGTAAATAATGAGTTAATTTTATTTCAGCATTACCGCCAAAACTCTAACATTGAAATAGTTTTTTAAAAGAAAAAGTTCTAACATGTAGGTGAAAAGTCATCTAAGACTACTAACTCCACAAATAGGTACTCATTATGAAAATATAAGCATCCATACTATGAATTAACAAAAACAATAACAGCAAAACAACAATAAAAACACATACGAATGCAGTAATGCTTAAGGCCATTTGCTTAAAATGACGTCACAGTGAATCAGCCTGAACGCGTTAAAAGTATAACACATAAAGAGTTTGTGCGATGCCATTAAACATGACGTTCTGCAGGCAATAAATTTATTAGTGAACAAAGTGCTTTCAATGAATATGCCTTTTCGTGTGATACATTTTCATTAACACAATATCTCTTGATAATAACAGTTCTGTTTGATAATAAAAACCAGAAAAAAAGATTTCATTGATATCAAAAACGTACATCAAATTAATTTTCTTTTTGTGTCCGTTGTGTCTATTCTCGTGCTTGGAAAAGGGTGTGTTTGATTTATTACCTACCGGTAATTATTTACTGGTATCATAAACCAATTCATCTCTCTTATTACTAACAATAAGTTTTAAAAAAAATCGCCCAAATGTAAACTTCTCGAAACCCTTTCGAATCCACGTCCTCTTAAATTCACTTCGCAATGTAGCTCAATACCAGACTCAAGGACTTCTTTTGAATACGAAGATAGAGAGAGTCCACAGTTGCGGACGTCAATGACGTTCTCCGACACTCCTTCGGTAATCAATGATACCGCGTTTACGCCGTCATCAATCAGGTATTGCAGAGCGTCTAAGCCATTGTCGGCCTTTTCAATCATAAACTTTAACGCTTCGATGCTCATTTCTGCAGTTTCTAAACCTAAAATTGCTACATCAAGTACTACACGTGACTTGTCCACGATGACTTGTGCTGCGCCTACTGCGGATTTCGCACCATCCAACGCCAAATCCGCCACTCGGATTGTGCCATGAGCTACCGTCAATGCTACAGAAGCTGCCCTGCGCTGAGTCCTGCACCAAACGTTTTCAATGATACATTTAGGGTCTTCCATTTCAAAAATACAATTGGTCATTCTGAAACACTTAAAACGCCAGCTACCCAAGGCACACGTATCTGACTTTATTCCCGGAATACATATCAGTCGGCACTGTCGAATTTCACATATCACATCTATGTCCTCTTGCTTATTCTTTAATTCTTTCCTTTTTGTTTGCAAGTCCTGTTTCTTTTCTTCTAAGTATTGTTTTGCAACTTCCAATTTCGCTACCCCATCGTCGAACACGGAATGCGCGCTTTTAACAGCTTTCTGTTTCGCCTGCAGTGATTCCTGTAATATTGCTAAACATCTTGACGATGATTTCAAGAAAGTCTGAATTTCCGCAACAAAAGCTTTTGGCACATCCCCTGCTAATTTCACCACATGTCCTAGGCTAGATATATAACCACCGTTTTTGCCCCATGCCACAATTCTGCCTGTAACTACGAGTGCTAGGTCGCTCCACTCAGGCCAGGTTACCTGGACGACAACTTTAGCGCTATAGACGTCTAATACTGTTATACCTGCTTCCGCAAAGGCACCATTTTTATTTACAGCCGCATCGATGTTTATTCTGTTCCCGCTAATGACAACTTGTAAATGAATTCGATACTCTCTTTTTCCCCCGACCTGACATGATTCGAACTCCAATGCAAACGAGTTTACGTTTTGCAAAATTAACAAAATGGTATTGTTTGTCTGTTCCTTTGGAATGTCTGAAATTACAAATAATCCGTTTGTATTCATCAGTATCGGTGTGAGATTTTCTTATCACTATTTGCACCCTCTGTACGTCGGTAAACCATTTTGCAGATGATAAATCAAGTTTCAGACATAACATGTCGTCCGCAATTGACAGGTAGGCACATATTTTGAATTTTTCGGCGATTTTAGTCAGTATAAATACACAATTATGTTTACAGTAATATCCAACGCCATTATGTATTAAGTGTATTGCCAGAAATCTACTTTTTTTCTAAGAAGAAATATATAAATTGTCTGGAGGAACTACAAAATATTCAAAAAATGCGACGTATTTATTTTATTTTTGGCATCTAAATCTACAAATAAGTGAACTAAACCGTTACAGAATAATGATATAAACTATCTAGAAGGGCATTCAAACGTTTATTAGTTGATACCGTAGGGATTTCTGGGTTAAAATCATTTATGTATTGGAATGGTTGGCTCATTTATGGATAAAGCCGAACTTTTTGGAGAAAATGTGTGAATAAAGTCCAAACTTAAACTGGATAAAGCTCAAACTGCGCGATAAAATGAGTATTTTTTGCAAAGGAAGGTTTGTTTTGTGCTATTTTTCATTACATATTTTAATTACATATACATATTGTTATTATATGTAATAGAAGAAAAATATAGTTTATAAAAAAATTGTACAATGTAACATATAAAAAACGAATAAGGCCAACATGGCCCATGACTGTCATGAATAACAATTATACAAATAGGAACTAATAATATTATCATGCTTTAAGAAAGAGAAATATATATATATCTGCGCGTACTATATAAATGTATTCTGTACTGTAGTCTCGTGCTTTACAAAAATATTTTTGTATCTAAGATATACACAAAAGTAGTCTGCACTGTATTATAATGCTTTACAAAAATAATTTATATCTTATTAATACATAAAAGTGATCTGTACTGTATTCTCATGCTTAACAAAAATATTATATTTATATTTAAGTTATTTAAGTATTACGTGAAAGTTATCGGTACTGTATCCTTATGCTTTGCAAAAATAATGAATATCTAAGTTAAACAAAAGTAATATGCACTGTATTCATAAAAGTGATCTGTACTGCATGTAACTTAAAATAGCATTAATCATCATGTACTGACACTATTTGTCTTTTCAGAAGCTCTACATGCATACACAGCTAATAACTTGATAGTAGTTTGATTATGTGAGGAAAATTATTCTGTGGTTTTGAACATGCTTGGGTGACGTCTATAATATACTGATATATGTGTTGTATTTTTGTCTTGTTTGTGAGTAGATGTTACATTCAACAAATAAAATGATATTCATCTTCGAGAACAGGGTAAACTGGGCAAACACTATATTACTAATATCAGAATTATTCCACCTTCCCTTCTCGATGTTAAAACATTTACGGTAAAAATGAAGTTCAAAACAGAAGATATATTTTTAAATATAAATGCCCTTGAATAGGTATTTATGTGTCCTTACACCTTAGACAAAAGTGTCAGCAATTCTTTGCTTAAACACAGAATAGCAACCATTGAGAT
The DNA here is from genome assembly GCA_027627225.1 of Congeria kusceri. Taxonomy (NCBI): domain Eukaryota; kingdom Metazoa; phylum Mollusca; class Bivalvia; order Myida; family Dreissenidae; genus Congeria; species Congeria kusceri. Next base: position 60,728 of record JAPFQT010000528.1, read on the forward strand.
CACCAACACCTTGTGCCAAGCAGACACGATAGAATCCCAATGAACTTAGAATACATTTCACTTGACTTGCGTTGGTTTTTTGGGGAATTACTTTCAATATCGTCTTTCATAATTTTATATATCATTTTAATGAATTTATGTTCTGGAGAACAGATCACCTTAAACCAGTACTTTATTATATTCGTTTTACTCACAGTTAAAATATCAAGTATCCCTGTCTCCGATAATACACAGTCAGTTTGTGTGCTGATTTTGGCACCTATTTTTCATTCACCATTTAATAACATATTTTAAATTAAAATAAGCAATTGTAATGTTGTTTTATTGACATTACAAAGGAATTTGATTACATTGATTACCAGATGTTCCATGGTATGCCAATTATCTGAGATATCTCAAACAATTTAAGAGAAGTATAGAAAAAATCCATTTATTTCACAAAACTAGTTTGACTGAAAAAGTGCACAAAAAAGTCAGAAATTGCTACACAACTTAACTGACTGTCGCTAAAAATGATTTCTATCAATGCAAGATTGAGCAAACTGAGGGCAACCCTAAAGCCCTGTACAAGTAACATGAACACTACTTCGGATGCAGAAAGACAATCATCTACCATCAGTTGCTAGTGCTGTAATTCTGGCTAATGACTTCTTGTGGTATTTTACGGTCAAAATGGCAGAGCTCAGAGACACCTTAGACAAGATTGATCATGAACCAGCATCTCGAACTGTTGAAACTCTATTTGATGACAACAACAGGCCATCTTTTGAACAGTTTAAGCCAATGACTGAATCTGATGTAGCCAAGCTCATCAAGAAATCAAAATCAACAATTTGTGAACTAGATCTTATTCCAACTCCAAAAGTTAAGGAAAACTTAAATTGCTTGTTGCCAGTTGTTAAGGAAATTTTAAACAGATCACTTGCATCCGGTACATTTCCACAAGAATGGAAGACTGCTGTGATAAGACCTTTATTGAAGAACAAAGGTTTTCCCCTGGAGCTACAGAAGTAAAGACCTGTCTCAAACTTGTCATTTCTGTCCAAGATACTTGAGAAAGCTGCTCTTCAGCAAATTGTTGAACACATCGAAACAAATATTCTTCTTCCATCCTATCAAAGTGCGTATCGTAAAAAGCACGGCGTTGAGACTGCAATGATAAAAATGTATAGTGATCTGTTAGGTAGGGCTGATATTAACCAAGAGATCATCGTTGTTATGATTGACCATAGTGCTGCTTTCAATAAGGTGGACATTCCTATTGTGCTGCAGACCTTGACTAATAATTTTGGTTGTAGTGAAACTCCTCTAAAATGGGTATAATCATATTTATCAAATAAAACAATGAAAGTAGTAATCAACAACAGCTCCTCTAACTTGATAAAACTGAAATATGGTGTTCGTCAAGGCTCGCGCACTGGACCCTCTATATTGCTGCATTGAGCAAAGTTGTTTCAAAATATCCAGCTGTGTTACATTGGTATGCAGATGACCACAAGGTTTCATTCAGTTTTCAAGCTGGCAGTCATGTGAATGAAACATCCGTTCGTGAAAGCCTAAATGCTTGCCTTGCCGACATCATTGGATGGATGACACAGCACAAATTAAAGATGAACAATTCTAAGACAGAAATTATTATATACGGAACACCTCATCAGCTAGCAAAAGTAAATATCTCCAATATTGTCGTAGGTGGATGTGAAGTAGCATATGTTGATACAGTAAGAGACCTAGGAGTGTTGATAGAGAGTACTCTTGGATTTGATAGCCACATCAGAAAGAAATGTCAAATAGCAAACATACAAATCAGAAATTTGAAAGGCATTCGGAAGTATCTTTCTAAAAAATCAACAGAGACACTGGTTTATGGGCTTGTTCATTCACATGTTGATTTTTGTAATGGGCTGTTCGCAGAGATACCAGCATATCAAATTGAAAGACTGCAAAAAGTGCAGAATCATGCAGCGCGGGTTGTCATGAATGCTGGAATGGACAAAAGCAGCTCTGAATTACTGAAAGCATTGCATTGGTTGTCAATGCGAGCAAGAATTATGTTTGAAGTTCTCGTTCTAGTATTTAGAAGTCTGCATGGAAGTGCTCCTTCATATCTGGAAACTATGATCAAATAAACTAGTGGCAAATGCAAACTACGATATAGTGCACAACTCTGTGTTCCAAGAACTAAGACAAAACTAGCAGATAGATCTCTCTCTGTTGTTGGACCTAAATGGTGGAATGCTCTCCCTTAGAACATATGGTGCATCTCAGATGAAGGCCAATTCAGCCGAAGTTTGAAATCACACCTCTTCACCATTTTTCACAAGTGTTAAATCTATGTGAATGTAAATTTTTTTAACTATACATGACTGTTAAGCGCAACAGAATATGCAACATAAATGTTTTTCTCCTTTGATGGATTGATTGATTGTAAGGAATATCCTTGGTACAGAATATACAGACTCGGTATTCGAGGACGATGTTTAACAGTTATAAAAGCAATGTTTACTCATGTGTACACGAAAGTAAGACATCATAATGATATCGGAACTGCATTTGAGAGTCATTTAGGTCAAGACAAGGCGAGTGTTTTGTTCCCGATTCTTTTTTCTTTGTATATCAATGACATGGATGATATATTGTACTCAAAAGGGGCGAGTGGTATTGATATAGGCATGTTAAAATGCTTCCTACTCATGTATGCAGACGGTGAAGGGCAAATACGTTATCTGTTGTTGCCATTTCGCTCGACATTCAGCTTGTGCTTTCAGCAATACATGATAATTTTTGCAGCCCAGTTTGATTGCTTACTTTTAATCAAATTTGTGAACAATTTACCTATGACACTTAACATTCGGGGTATTTAAATCTCCTTTCTTATGTATTGGTACAATAAAACATTTTCGGTCCATTTATCTGGAAAATATCCAAGACATAATATTTTGTTAAACAATTTAAGAAAATACGGAGGCAGTTTATCTCTGCCGTTTATTATAAATTCATTTAAGATCAGATCTGGTCCCGCACTTTTTCCAGTTTTTATACTGGCAGTCCCTTTGAATAATTCTTCAGCAGTAAAGTATTACTGTGATAAGGACCTTAACAATGTTTACGACCACAAAATTGTTGCACAATGTTTTAGTGAACTTTTGTGGTCAACAATGTTAAAATCTCGCTCAAAATGGTTTAAATGCATACATTTATAACATTTACATAAAGCACTCTTGTACAATTTTGGTTATTATCCATTCAGTTTTAAAAAATAATTTGGACTTTATCACCTAAAAGTTAGGCTTTATCAATTTTACATTATATTGGCCCACGAAAATAACAATATAACGCGTTTTTGGTGCATTTAAACAACACATGAAGCAGATATACAAAGAAGAATGGCTGATGCGTAAGGTCGTACATTAATAATTGCAAAAACATTAATTGATCAGTACTTTTTACATAAAATATTGCCAACATTACTGATTTTTCTACATTATTAACAAAATTCATACACATTTGGCCAAATAATTGCCATTATAAATCGTTTGTAACAGCGCATTATACGTACAAAATATCATTGTATCGTGTGCGATATTTTAAATGTTGAAACTTACCTTAAAGATATGAGTTTTTGTAAATAAAGTATGGTAATAAGTAATTTGTCCGACATGTTTTCTCTGAAATTTGAATTATCATCTGCAAATTGTTTACCGACGTACAGGGGGTGATTTGTCATCGTCCATCATCCGTCTTTTGTCGAGAGTCGTGCGTCTGGAAGCATCAACAGTTAACTTTAAACTACGTCGTCGATGAAACCGCTTAATGAAAAACTACGGTTGCTATGACAACCAAAAGCTTGAAACAACTGAATTATAATGAAAAAGCATTGTCCTAAAATGGTACAGAAATTTTTCTTGTGGGACCCTCCAAAATTTTATTTTGATTCGTTAAAACCACGGCCACCTGGGACGTGGCCATTTTTCTTATTGAAAGTATATGGCAACATTGACAATTTGGGAAATTTAATCAATATTTTACAACTGAAATGCTTATTTAATAACTAGTATTTTTCATTTACTTATTTACCGTGAAGAAAGGTCTCTGCATTGAAGACACCTTTGGCCGGATCCCACCGAACAGCTGTATAATAGATCCTACCGGCTATAAAAATGGGGATGTCCTTGAAGTTCGCAGAAAATAAGGTGTCGCAATATTTCGCATCCAGCTCGGTATCATTGTGGTTCTGAAAATGAGACAGTGTCTATGCATAATAAATCATGTCCATGAGAAGAAACGTGTCATTAAATTCCGTTCGTTAAGTAACAAAATATAACAACAGGACCAACATGTCCCTATTCGGTAACCTGGTTCAGTAGCCTGATGTGATACACCAGGATTCAGAACTACATTAGAAGAGGCGTGTCGTGGATAAATCGGGCTTAATGCATGTGCGTACAATGTCGCCACTTGAAATCACACACTATATTATGTCATATGAACTACTGACCTCGGTTTTAGCCGTTGATGACATATAACTAACCCGCAACTTGTTTTCATGAAGAGCAATAATCTGGCTCCGTTTCTGATAATGTGGTTCATGGAATTTGTTATGTGTTATTTGAACTTTTATTCGACGACGGTTTCAAAGTATGAAAATAAAAAATACAACTTAATGACAGTGGTTTTGCTTATTAATATCGTTACTTGTATCGGTTACTTGTCATGGTATACTTACGCTTATCAAACTGTAGTCTGGTATTGTGTGTTCCAGGCATCCTATCTGTGCCAGACTGCTGACAATACGGAAATAATCTTGTATTGTCCCTTTAATAAAAATAACAAAGTATAAAAGATCGACAACGATTGGGAAATCTATATTTTGTTTCGTTTTTCGTATACCCGGTGCATACTGTCTAATTTCATGTATATATTATGCGTTTAAGATTTTATTTAATTTCTTTACAACCAATATTTGTATATAACACGTTAAATATCGAGAGTTGTTTTATCTGCAAGTCAGGCCATATGTAAAGTAAACTCTTTCTCCTTATTACTAGCAAATTCCATAAACAAAACATTTACCCGAGGCGCTCCCTAAACCGTAAAACAGCAAACAAATCCTCCAAATCTCCATTTCATTTGTATCTATGCACCGTTAGTTCGTTTTGATTTAAAGCAACGTCAAAACGGCTGCTGTTGAAATCTAAACTTTGTTTATATAAGATACCCAGATGCAGTTTATCAGGACGAATACCGATCCAAATAAGCCAAATAAGCCACGTCGACCAACCATCAGTTTTGGAAAATCCAACCGAAAATCCGTTGCTGTTGTACATTCACTTTCGTTTTCAAGGCTATAATGATTTAATCTTAATAATCACTTACGTACGGCGGCATAGAGGGGACATGAGAAATATTTTATTTAACACGTGCTCACGTTAATCACCACGTGCGCGAAAGCATTACGTGCGCACGTGATGATTAACACGTGCGCACATGATAGTTAACACGTGCGCACGTGATGATTAACACGTGCGCATGTGATAGCTTTCACGTGCGCACGTGTTAGCTATCACGTGCGCACGTATTAATCATCACGTGCGCAAGTGTTGCTTTCACGTGCGCACGTGATAGCTATCACATGCGCACGTGTTAGTCATCACGTGCGCACGTGATGTTTTCGCGCACGTGGTGATTAACAAGTGCGCACGTGATAAATAACGCATGCGCAAGTAAAAGCATCACGTGCGCACGTGATCATTAACACGTGCGCCCCTGTTAGCTATCACGTGCGCACAGAGGGGACATGAGAAATATTTTATTATTATTTTAAATTATCACGTGCGCACGTGTTATCTCTCACGTGCGCACGTGTTAATCATCACATGCGCACGTGTTAATCATCACGTGCGCATGTGATGCTTTCACGTGCGCGAGTGTTAGCTTCCACGTGCGCACGCGTTAATCATCACGTGCGCACGTGTTAACTATCACGTGCGCATGTGAAAGCATCACATGCGCACGTAAGATTCAAACTTAAAGTTCTCTTGGAATGTAATAGTTTCAAGAATATTCTTTATTCTTGGTCTTAAGTCTAAGAATATGTTGGTGAATACGGGCCCAGGATATAATATACACATATCGAGGCTATTTATGTAACTCACATTGCAATACAACACGAAACATTTCGATTATTTGGACACGTAGACCACTTAACAATCTGTGGATATGACTATTACGATAATAATACTCTATTTAAAGTTTTTTGCATTTTGACCATACGGTGTCAGTGAATGAGATTTAGATGTAATTGTCGTTCTTTTGGTGGTGGCAGACGCGATTATAAAGATTGTGTCGGTGATGATGGTGGATGTGATGCCAACAACATATACAACTGCAACATAAACAGCAAAAACAACAACAATAACAACAACGAACGTGGAATAATTTTAGAACAAACAGTGTTCCTATTTAAATTTTAGTATTGTATGTGAAATAGTATTGTTTTTACCATAACATCTAGTAAAACGCATTTTTGTGTCCGTTGTGTCTATAAATTATGTGAGTTCAGAAAAAGGCACAAATATGTAGGTAAATTATAATTACATGTGTATCATTTTAAATATACATTCCATACTCCAGTTATTTTCTTTTATAACGCAAGACCACTCTTAACAGACTGTATAAGCGTATTCTTCTCGAAATCTTTGTGAAGCCACTTCCTCTAAAATTTACTTCACAACACACCCCAATGTGAGAATCTAGGATGTTTTGCGAATACGCAGATACACAAATTCCACAGTTGCGGACGTCAATGACGTTCTTTGACACATAATGTACAATTACCGACGGCATGTTTATACCGACGTCGACCAGGTATATCAGAGCCTCGAAACACTTTAGAGCCTTTTCAATTATAAACTTTAACGCTTCGATGCCCATTTCTGCAGTTTTCAAACCAGCTATTGCAACGTAAAGTATGACACGTGATTTGTCAACGATGACTTTTGCCACGGCCACTGAGGTTTTCGCAAGATCAAACGCAGTTTCCACACCTCGATGGGCTCCTTCAAGTGCTAAAAAGGCCGCTCCTTGCTTAGTCCAGCAACACGTGTTGTTAAGAACACACTCAGGATTACCTGTTCTGAACATACAGTTTGTCATTCCAAAACAAGGGTACTTATATCGAAAAGCATAACATGTTTTGAGCTTTAACCGCGGATTGCATATTATGCTGCAATTTTTAATTTCACAGATTTTATATATATCCTTTTGCGCGTGTTTTAATTTGTATCTTGCTCGTCGCAAGTACAATTTCTGTATAATTTCTAAGTATTTTTTAGCATGCCCTAATTTAGCCACTCTGTCATCAAAAACGGAATTTGCACTTCTAACAGCTTTCTGTTTCTCCCGCAACGATTCCTGTGCACTTGTTAATAACAGAAAAACAGTCACACAAAACTCCATTTTAATGATATCCACTTGTTTGATTTAAATCAGCGACAAAAATGGTTACTGATTTATTTTTGACGTATTGTAGAACCATGCAATATCATTAAAAGCACATCCTATAATACGATGTAGACGTAGGAAGATCGTTCACTTTAGTCAGATTGTATAATTATTTTTTTTATAATTCACAAGATACTGGTTCACTTTACGAATCCGTCTGTGCTACGTCGATCGACCAATTTTAGAAAATCCAACAGATATACCTGCCACTTTCGTTTTTAAAAACATATAAGAACCATTTTGCCATTGATGAAGTGCAGCTACGTATTAACCCTTACACAGAGGACCATTCATTGAAAGTTTTTCGGTAAACACCGATACGCTTGATAGTTTAACAAATTGCTAGATCGAACGAATTATGGGATATATAATCACTCCTTTAATGGGCATTAACTGATATCTTGATAAGGACATTTTCGGTAGATGTATAGCAATTCGGATAATGAACAATAATGTGACATTTCGGACAGAACTTGATCGCATAGAATTTGTTAACGAAATAGCTTGTTGTTCATTTCTCCACTGCAATAAACATGCATTATTTTATGTTTCTTTTCATTGTTCTAATGTTTATGGTGACCTACAAAAAATGAGCGATATTAGGCGTAAAAATATGTTTGTTTCAGGCTACATGCCCACAAAAATTAGGATAGGTAGGTCGGAATTTATTATTATTATTATTGTGTTTATTTGGTAAATGGTCAAATTGAAGATTCTAAAACTGAATAAATATTCCAAACATATCAGTAATATCCTTAAACAATTTTTATTAGTGGATACTATCAGAACAAAACCTTTATTTATCCAAAAACACATTTAATTCTTGAAAAAGGTAAATAAAACAAAAATCAATCTGACAAACCCAATAAAATGTTCTAGGGTCGGGGCAATTTTTTAGGGTAGGTCGGGTAACTTGAAACGAACGTATATTTTTTTACGCCTTACAATACACGTATTCTAGCATAATAACTCTGTTTTATGGATCAATTGAATGACTGTTAAATACAAATGTATTTTAACGAGATAGGCACTTTTGTTATACGAGTTACATAAGAAAACCAAAATTAAAGTCGTTTGTTAAAACAGACTAAACAATACTTTAGTAAAATGTCAAATCTTATTCTACAAATTCTTATAGTAAACGAAATGCTTGGGTACGGATTATGTATTGATTTATATGCACTATTTGTTTACATAAAATCATTTCCATGAAACGAGAAACATTACCGGAAACATCTATTATCTAATGTTTATATATCCAAAATCTCTTACGCACTGGCATGTCCGAATACACTTCACTTGCGATTTCCACGGTTTTAGCATATGTCTCCGGTCTAGCTACGCCCTTCGGGGCGGCTCGGGTTCGAATGAACAAACAAAGTCGCGGATCTAGTCTTTAATATGTATTGGTCAGATCCTGTGAATGAATAACGATGCTTATAATAATAATAATAATAATTAGCATGCAAACAAGTATACAAATGACAATTACAAATTACAATGCATAATCAAAATGGCGGTATGATGAGCGGGAAATTCTAACATCATACAATGATAAAATACAAAATACAAATACACATTATAAAATAAAGCAATAGATCCGAGATATATATAAACAATTATATAAACTTTTATTAATAATATTTACCTGTAGGTTTATTATTAAACCCTACAAAAATGGTATCAAATGTGCCGATCAATGTGGCGATCTGTTTGTGTCCGTTGTCTGTGTGTGTCTGACGTAGTGCGGGAAAGTAGCGAAAGTAGTGCGGTGAATAAATATTAGTACTCGTGCACAACAATGGGTTAACAACCACTATTAGTTAACTAATATTTCAACTACTACATTGGAGTGCTAATTTGACTAATGGAAAAGGTGTTTTACTATATATATATCTATATAGTAAAAGGACATCTTAGCTTACACCCTATGACACATAAACAGTTCTAGCATGATTAGCTTCAGTATATCTTATATAACATATATTTTATGTTCCTTGCCTATTTGATATGGGAATAATTGACAAATTCTAAGAAAACGACGCGACGTGGAGCTTCGGAAAGAAATGAGAGGTGAAATATGAACTGTAATGCAAGTCTTTGAAATGTTATTTTGATTTAATACAATTTGTTTAAATTATGTTTTAATAAAATATATTGTAAGGTACCTGTGCCAAAGAAGTTTAAATCAGACACAGTACAATGGATTGCGAATAAACAGAGAAAAATATATAGGTAAATTATAACAACCATTGAACTTTACATTAACTATAATATATATGTTTATTAGGTTTTTTTACAACCCGTAACAAACTTATCTGCATTACTTAAACAACCCATTCTAAAAAACGATTCATTAGTGGGGGCGGGGTTAGGTAGGTAGGTAGGTAGGTAGATAGGTGGGTAGGTAGGTAGGTAGGTAGGTAGGTAGGTGGGTAGGTAGGTAGGTAGGTGGGTAGGTATGTAGGAAGGTAGGAAGGTAGATAGGTAGGTAGGTAGATAGATAGGTAGTAACACCATTATGAACTAATAAGGCAGCCGATGAGAGTCCAATTTAGTAAGTTACGAAATCTTCTCAATACTACAAACGCTAAACACTACTGCACACTACGACGATATCATAGTCATAAAATCGTACAAAACTTTGACTGTGCGATAAAAATGCTGAGTTGTATACAACGAAGCGGACATTAATTGATCAACGCATGTATATAAGGGTAGTACAGTATTAAAAGATGTTTAAATGTCCTTTTATTATTTGTTGACTGCAATACATATAATTATAGCATTGTAACCTGAAAGTAGGGTTATGTAAATTTGTTCCATTTATTTTATATTAATGTACGAAGCTGGAACAAATGCAGTGACTCGTATATGTACAAACAATTCCAAAATAATGAACATTTGACAGTGATGCTGTTGTATCCCGTTGAATTTGTGGCACATCTAAAATATTGGGAATTAAGACTATTAATTTCAGGAGTGAAGAAGTGAGACATATGCTGATACGTTAGAACACAATACAGCGAATCATTTGAAAGAACTGGCAGCTTTTGATACTTTGACAAGCATTGGGAAATTGAAGTATTTATACTGACACGGTATGGGATATCAGTAAAGTTGAAATGTTGAAATGTTCACGATCATAACATTCCCCGTGTTTGGTAGAGCAGCTTTAGAGAAACTGACATTCAGACTCGGGACACAATCTGCAAACTGAGTTCCTGTTTGAGGCCATGGAAATCCCCACAGCATAGTCCCCTTGTGGCGGTGTTGTCACAGTAACCATCGAATAACTATTCCAGGCCACGGAAGACTCCCCACACCATAGGTCCCGTGTTGATGTGTTACCCTCTATCACAGTAACTATTCCAGGCCATGGACGCCCCCACAGCGTAAGTCCCATGTAACGGTGATGTCCATCTATCATAGTAACCATCCCGTAACTATTCCAGGCCATGAAAGGCTCCCCACGGCATAGGTCCCGCGTGGCGGTGTTGTCCCTCTATCACAGTAACCATCCCGCAACTATTCCAGGCCATGGAAGACTCCCCGCAGCATAGGTCCCGTGTGGCGGTGTTGTCCTTCTATCACAGTAACAATTCCGTAACTATTCCAGATCATGAAAGGCTCCCCACAGCATAGGTCCCGTGTGGCGGTGTTGTCCTTCTATCACAGTAACCATCCCATAACTATTCCCGGCCATGGAAGACTCCCCGCAACAGTTGTCCTCCGTGGCGCAGTTGTCTATTGTCGTCATGGCACCGGTAGTCCCGCTCAGCAAGCCCGAACCCGCCGTCTACCCAACCGTAAAATTCGGGATGTTGATCGCTTCGGTCGTCGTCCTTCTGGCTTTTCTCACAGCTTCGTCGTCATTATACACCACCGTTACCGGCAGCGACACGCTAAGATATTGTTTATCCGCGTACTTGCCGGTTGAAAACAGGATAAAGATTCAATATCCATTTGAGGTCAGTTAGTTTCCGGTTCACAACTAGGAGCATTAATCATTATTAGCAATTACCCTCCGCTGTCAGCCATTTTTGTCTTTTTTGCAGGCGATGTCTTTCTTGCGTTATGTGTTATTTTGGCCCCTTTGTGCATCTTTTCTTTTTTTTTTGTTTCCATTTGCATACTGAACAATTTTGTACCGAAAACAGCCATAAAATCAAGTTTGCGGTTTATCACTGTCTGAATACAACTATTCCTAATAATCCCACCAGCCAAGTAACCTTGAACAAGAAAAACATTTGTCGGTTCCGCAATGGGGTTATGTCACTTCCATTGTGTCAGAGAACGATAAGGCGCCGTTTCATCAGAATGGCCGACGTCGAGCATGCACAGAGGGTCGGTGTACTCAACACAGTCACAGAGGGAGCGGAAAGTATTGTTAAGAAACCACTAAACCGAAACTTCGACCCGGGTAGAAAGCTCCGCTACCACGCAAAAAAAGAAAGCAATATACTAGTACTAGTAATCATCTAGCGATTTGGAATCAAAGTAGTCCAATTAAGAATTGAACAGTATTTTCCCGCATTTCATCGGTGTATGAACTATCAGGAAGATTACGCCTAATTTGCATAAACGTCGGAAAATTGGTTCTATATACACTACAAAATCAGCATGCAGTTGTGATTGAACCAAGCCAATACGAGAATTGCCATTAAACATTTGTCAAGAGGACGCAATTAAAATAGATTATTAAACTTGTGATGAAGCGATGCATGTATGTGTCCGGTGGAGAAAGGTAAATAAGGGGAGTGTGCATAATTTACATCTTGATAGGTAATTATTTAAAAGTATTTTCGCAACCACGTTAAATGTAATGTCATGTGACAAAGAACGTTAAATAGACACAGTGTGTTTCTTTGAAATCTTTAATAAGAAATCAAATTAATCTAAGAAGCCATTTCAACTAAGACCATACTCTGTAGGTGTATAGCAATGACGTCACTCTATACAAAAGCAATTCTAATTATCCTTGAATGAAAGAAATTTAAAAGTAAAATTTGCTTTTTTTAAATTAACACAAAACAGTGAAGGAGATACTGTTTCTGAAGGCTCAATATAGGTTACAAACACGACTCTATAAACAATAAGTAGCTTGTTGAGATGACGTCACTTCCTTCAATTTCAAAACCTGGCCAACTCGATGTCTGGCACACATCTGGTGAACTTTATATGTGGGGAAAAGAACGTGTAGGTTGTACTTCTACATAATTTGGTTACAATGAGATTGTTTTATAACACATTCATTTCAATTAAGAGAGGCAAACTGTTATACAGATTTTTAAATTACAGCGTGTAATTATTATATCATTGTCTTAAAAATTTTCATTAAACAAAGTAATATTGTACACAATCGTTTGTTTTTCTGATCTTCTAAGTGGTGTCTCATTAACTTGAAAAAAACGTTTTGAAGACAGACCACTGCTATTTCAACTCAGATTTTATAATATATTTCGCCATCGTGAGTCACGGAATTCAGAAACTCTGTTATCATAAATAATTTATTATAATTGCAAACAGTGCGTTGTTTTCCAAAGTCACCTTTACTTTATAAAAACACATGTTTCAGGTAGCACTAATAAAAACACCTAACAGATCCTTACCTCCCCAATCTCATTAAAATCATCTTCAGTCTGACGCTACTGTATTATCCGCTGACTGGATCTGACGACTTCGCATTAGGGCTCACGTTCAGATGACCTTTTCAGTCAAATTGTTGCCTTCAAATTGTTGTGGTATAACTTCATATAAAAAACACAAATACTATGCACGAAATTAACGTGAATTTTGGATGTTTACTCTCCTAAAGTACCACTATATTTATTGTTATCCACGTGAAAATTAACTGTAAATGATTTATTCCAGAGGATCATCTGGAAATGCATTACTTTTCAAAAACCGTGGCCAAACATTGCTGTGTAAAAGGCAATTTCATTGGGCGCATCAGAACTGATATTTTATTGTTCGGAAGGTCATTTGAACGAGACCTGTTATACGATGTCTTCAGATCCTAACAATGTTAGGAGTTGATTTTAATGAGATTGCTTACCTCCCGCACGTATCCATTAAAGCTCTTGACCCCCATCTCATTGCTGCAGTGGGCGAACCTCAGTCCGCCTCGGCCAAAGGTGATAGGCCCTGTAAACAAAGACGTGTCGTACAATTGGTAGGGTGAAGTTTTGCAGATAAAGTTATCATGATATTTATACTGGGCAGGATTGGTGTAGGCATTTTAGGCAATTTAGCCATATTGGTGTTGACGATTGAGTCTGTCGAGGCCGATGGCGGTGGCGATGAAGATTGTGGTTTTAACCGAAGACGATTGAGTCTGTCGAGGCCGATGGCGGTGGCGATGAAGATTGTGGTTTTAACCGAAGACTTTAATATCTATCAGGGCTGGTATTCACAAAGCTCCAAAGGGAAAAATAAAGTAAACTACTTAAATTTATATCATTCCTTAAGTCTGTGGCACTTTCACGTATAAGTCTTTTACATTAAAATGTTTCAAACTAGTACATATTGCTGAGATATTTTATTTTTTACTACTTTGTAAACATAAATGATTGGATTTCACATAGAATATTGTATGTGAGTATGTGAAATTTTCATTTAAGTACAGCTTGAGTAATGATTTCCGGTAAGAGATTTGTGAATACGGGCCCAGTTCTATCGACTCAGTCTCCTTAACCCGTTACCGGAAGAGAAACAGTACGTGCCATAAGTTTATTAAAAAAAAATACAAGAACGCCGCTCAGAGTGGGATTTTTACACCGCTGTTTTGTTTTGGTGATGCTAGTATATAGTTTTGGTTACTGGGGTTTAGTGTATAGGCGATGCCTACTGCTGCAATGTACACTATGGTACTCAGTATGACGACGACGATAGTGCGGAGGTTATTGAAGCACTGTGACTTTGTTATTGCTTTTATCGCTGTTGCCTATGCTGAAAACGTGAAAATAAATTGCCGTTCTTAATGTGCCAATTACAACAAATCTCAATCATTCTGCATCTGATCACCTGGCAATGGTTGCTGTGTATAGTCAATTTTACTCTCAAAGTCTGGCTGCCCTGTTTGAGATACAAACACGCCGCTCCCGTTGGTAGCACGGATAACTTTGAGCACCATGTCTTCATTCAGCTGAAAAACACAGTGAGTTAACGTAACATTGGTGGACAACGTCAACATGATAACTCAGGAGAATTGTCGGTATAAGAATCATTAGGATGAAACATAGTGAAATAAGAATAGTATAAAACGTTTGTGGGTATGTGAGGTAACGTAACATTGGTGGACAACGTCAATAACATAACATAGAGATCATTGTCAGTATAAAGGTCATTAGGATGGCACAAAGTGAAATAAGAATATTATAAAATGTTTATGGGTATGTGAGGTAACGTAACATTGGTGGACAACGTCAATAACATAACATAGAAATCATTGTCAGTAAAAGGATCATTAGGATGGCACAGAGTGAAATAAGAATAGTATAAAACGTTTATGGGTATGTGAGGTAACGTAACATTGGTGGACAACGTCAATAACATAACATAGAGATCATTGTCAGTATAAAGGTCATTAGGATGGCACAAAGTGAAATAAGAATATTATAAAACGTTTATGGGTATGTGAGGTAACGTAACATTGGTGGACAACGTCAATAACATAACATAGAGATCATTGTCAGTAAAAGGTCATTAGGATGGCACATAGTGAAATAAGAATAGTATAAAACGTTTATGGGTATGTGAGGTAACGTAACATTGGTGGACAACGTCAATAACATAACATAGAGATCATTGTCAGTATAAAAAAAAAAAAGGTCATTAGGATGGCACAAAGTGAAATAAGAATATTATAAAACGTTTATGGGTATGTGAGGTAACGTAACATTGGTGGACAACGTCAATAACATAACATAGAAATCATTGTCAGTATAAAGGTCATTAGGATGGCACAGAGTGAAATAAGAATAGTATAAAACGTTTATGGGTATGTGAGGTAATGCAACATTGGTGGACAACGTCAGTAACATAACATAGAGATCATTGTCAGTATAAAGGTCATTAGGATGGCACAGATTGAAATAAGAATAGTATAGTGCGAAAACATTGACCTGATCCTGCTGACCTATATTTAAATAAATTTTCCCGTTGATGAATTATCTGTTTTAGAGTCGTTCCGTAAACATATCCACGAAGGTTCACGTGGCCCACTATTGATCCAATGTAGTAATACTTGATTTAAGATACGAAATCAATCGATGTTATATCGATCAGTTCCACTGACGCATTAAATAATGTCGAAGAGTATTAGCTTTGTATTTTGTAACTTTAATAAGTAGGGTTGTAGTTCAAAACTCAATCAGGTTAGAAAATTTTTATTTGATTTGGCTGCATTTTCTTCATTTTTGTCATTCATCATTTTCTTCATTTTCTTAATACATATTTATATCAACCAAGCAATTATGCATATAAAAATAGCAAACATAATACCACTGACAAAAAATGTTAATTTTACTCCTGCTCATGCCAGTGCATTTTCAAGGAAAGAAGAACTATTCTGGTTTCTAAACGTGAATCTTAATGTGTTATAGCTAATTTCTTTTGCGATTGGACCCTTGTGTCTTTCTCGTGTCTGTGATTACATACATACTTATGTGTTTCACTTGGGTCTATATTTTTTGGAAAAACCTGAGAGAACAATACAATCCTCGTGCGCGGGCCTATCTTGTTGCACGTGAACGGGTCTTCTCAAAGTGATACCAGACCCGTCCACGTGCAAAAAGATTGCACGAGGATTGTATTGTTCATGCAGGTCTTTCCAAAAAGGACCTGCCCACGAGCAGTGATTTTCAAGTGTAACATTATGTACATTTATAGTTCATGTTATTACAGTATGTCAAGGGAAATTGGAACAAAATCAAAATGGCCTATTACGGTTACTAGAAGTTGTCCCGAAATGAAGACATTTTAAAAGATCATTTATTGTTAATGTAATACTAATGTATAAAAAAAAATTATATATACATTGTGCATATTTCATTTTATATCGTCACCAGTTTTGAATATTTGTTATATGTAATACTGTTATGAGCTCTTCCAAGATACATTACCTTTCAATTACATATAACATAAAGTTAGATATACATATAGTTTTTCCAGAATGCCACCATCTTAAAATAATAATTAAAAAAACAACACAAACAGTGGGATTCGTACAATTTTCATGGGTAATAGCTACGTAATTACTAAGATTGTGAACAATCCTAATTCACTCATGTATAGTATTTTTACTGAACAATGTAATATGTACAATATCGAAGCTTTTGATACAAACAATTGTGGAAATGCTTGGTGTTTATCTTTAAAGAAACTTTTAGATATGCTAGGTTTCAATATAAATTCTGTAAATAACTTTCGTTCTATGACAGAACAGAGGTTAAAGGATCAGTATGTTCAGCAATGGTTTGAAACATTGAACAGTCAACCAAAGTTAGATTGTTATAAATTGTTTAAATCTGAATATAAATTTGAAAAATACTTAGATGTTGTACAAAATAATAAATTGAAGCAACAATTATCAAGATTAAGATTGTGTTTACATAGCTTAGAAATAAAGAGAGGTAGATTTAATGATATTGTTAGAGTTGATCGTAAATGTAAATTATGTAATTTAAATATGGTTGAATCAGAATACCACTTTCTTCTTTGTTGTCCAGCATATAGAGAATTACGAAAGAAATATTGTATTCCAATTTATTGGCCTAACCTTATGAAGTTTAAATATATTATGTCATGTCAAAATGTCTCAGCGATAAACAATGTATCTATATTTATTTCACATGAATGAATCTCCGTGACGAAAAATTAACAGCTCTTGCTGCTTCTTAATAATAGCATGTTTATACGTTATATATATTGATATACCTACCTTGACTTTCATAACTATGCTTTGTATAAATTGTGTTTGTAAATATATATATATATATTGTTATATACGCATTTTTCAATACCATATCTATATTTGTTCTAGATGTAAGATCATTTAATATAATGTAACATCATTTCTTAAACTATTCTGTTATCTGTAATCGTATACATATGAAACTTAGATAACTTTCAATTTAAAGGGACTATGTCATCGAAAAGGGCCTCAAAAGGGCAATTTCTTTTAAAAAATCTGAAATTTAGATACTAATACCGGCATATAATAACGGTTAATACAGGGTATATATATATATAATGGGAAAAGAGTGTACCCACTCTGAGATAAAAATCAATTTATAATATGGATTGTGTTTGTTTGGCCCTTTTTCCTGTTTACATTTTGACGTCAGAATTGCGAGCATTTTGTATAACCATACTTTTCAAACGACTCCATTACCAAGCATGATAGCGCAGTTGGTTAAAGCGCTGTCTACTGTCAATTCTTCGTATGGCTCCTAAGTCGTGAGTTCGATAGCCGCTTGGAGTTTTAAATTTTAGCTTTTTTTGCTAAATTGTTATTTTCAAATATATTATTGTGTATTATATTATTTTTATTTATCTAATGTACATGCCTAAGTAAATTGCATTTATATCCAATACTATAATTGATAGTGGAATAGGAAGCCAATTTTTCATTGACATAGTCGCTTTAAAATAAGAATATTGCAACTATGTATTTTTTAAATGGCAACTCGTTATTTTTGCATTGCTCCCATAAAATATTAATGCTAGCTATAAGTGTTAATTTGTCTGGTGCCATATCCACAAAGCTCCTAAGGAAAATTTTAACTTAAGTGATATTTAAAGGAAATATTTAAATTCAATTTTCCCTGTGAAAATCAATATTTTATTCTTAAAATAAGAAGCATCTGTTGATTCTTGACCAGAATAAAACCATTTAAGACAAAATAAACCTTTAAATGAACCTGACTTGAGGGATTTTACAACATGCACAATGTCAATATTGCTCTATAGGCTATTCGTGGTTTTGGCCTTTACATATTGTAATATTTTCTTTTCGTATTGTGTGATGGTTTCGTTTTGAAGTGAATCGGTACCAAACTTTAATCCTGTCCTTAACTGATCCAGTTGTTTTGTCCAGATAGTGTACCGTTATTTGCGAACAATACAAATTATGTCCGAAATCCACGTGTTTTGTGAGCTTTTTTCAGGCTGGTAATTGACCAGTAGATACAAGTACTTGTCAGTCAAGGATTGAGTTAACCAATTATGGGTTCATATTTAAGTGGTAAGTAATAGCACACGGTTGCATTATTCAATCAATTTACTTCAAATCCTTGGGCAAACAACCTCAGACAAACAGAAAGGCGGTTTTTGCTACTGGTCAATTATGACACTATTGGTTGTTTTCGATAACAGGTCGAACCAATTAGTTGCTCTATAGCGTTTAGTCGGAGAAAACACACATTTTCATACCTGTGGTCTCAGTCGGATAGATCTCTCGTAGCCGTGTTCTATGAACTTTAGAAACTCGCAATGCTCGTTTGTAAAGTTCATAGAACACGGCTTTTCGTGATCTATCCTAAATGTATCCAATAATTACTGCTTCGAAAGCCAAAACTGAAAAAAAATAAGTAGATCTACATGTATTCATTTTAAAAACAAACATCACTTCCATAATATTCTCGTGCACCGTATTGTAAATTTCGTTTAAAAAGCATTTTGATGTAAAAAGTTAAACCCCGAGATTCGAACCCTAGTCAATTGGTTGATAGGTAGACACGCTTTCTACTACAGCATCGCTCATTGCTTAAAGTAAGCGGTGACTAATACTATATGCAGTGTAGTATGTATAATTCAATCTAAAATAAGTTATAACAAAATCTACGAATATACAAGAACAGACTTCGAAATATAATTTTGACTTCGTATTCAGCTCATGAATATTCTTGCATAAAGGTTAGGATCAGGTCAATGTTTTCGCACTATTTTTTATATAACAGTATATTGAAAAAATGAGAATAGAAAAATAAATAATGACTGTTATGTTACTGTTATAAGAAACAATGTAATACAATAAATATACATGTACAATTTATATCGATATAAAAATTACAACAACAACAACAACACAACTGTCATTTAGTGTGATTCCGGAAGTGCTAAAAAAGAAAGCACATGGGAGTGTTATGATATCATAGCAGCTAGTGGCGTAAACAATAACGAGAGACGATACTCACGTTGTAAGGGATTCCAGTAAAGTTTCTGTTATTGATGTTCAGGTTCATTACATTTCCAGTATTTGGTGGAGCAGCCTTGACGAAACTGATTTCAAGACTCGGGACACCATCTACAAGCACGACAGTACATCTTGAACTACGATTTGAACAACTTACACAACCCCCATGTGCAGACTAGAATCAGACGTGAAGAAAAAGTCAATACGGCAAAGTGACCTATGTGCCAAAGTTTTATGGTAATGATAATGT